>JAQGBW010005439.1:0-12006 GCA_034698625.1 Julus scanicus
TTAACTTTTCCTCAAGTTAACCAATGGTCAACTATTAACTTTCCTTGGTGCAATGCTTTTCCGTAGTTAACTCACGGCTAACCTCAAGTTTAGCTTAACCTTTATTGGTGCAACCGGCCCTTAGAAATCGTTCAGACTACTAAATCTTGATATTTGCCAGGAATATAATTACATCCCTTCTGATTCAATCTTAGTTCTGACGAAATGTATGCAAACTATCTGATTAGTTTTTTTTAAAGTAATCAAGTATGGATTTAGTTTTGAGTTTTCTGAACACCAGGAAATAAGATATCCGGAATGAAAATGAAAATAATTCATATTTTGCTGGCGATTTTAAAACTGGCTTAAGTGACAGGAAATACATAATGTCCGTATTGTGTGTGTATATAGATATCACTTAGTTCACTAGAAATGGCCTCGACTGTCTAAGTAAAGGAAAGGTTTCGTAACTTTCATATGACATGTACACCTCCTTTAGGACATTGACAATGTACTGTACATGTACTGTAGGTTAACCTATCCTTAGATAAGATAGGATAAGATTTCCGACGCTACAGGGTTCAGTTCGTCTGGCCATATAGTGGTCAATGGCCACATGGAGTGGTCTTGAATGGAGATTACATTGTTCACCTATCCTAACACCAGGCTCTTCAATAAGTTTTAAAGATTATCATTAAATAGATAATTCTTTGAAAAACAAGAACAGTAGGCTGCATGTACATTTTCTTCTTAGACCATAAAAAGAATTTAGCCGGAAGTTGTTGTGCGCATGAGCGAACAACTGTTTTTCATCACCACTGTAAAGCCACACGTGCATGTGACGATTTGTTATCTTCTTGACTGTAGGTGCACTACAGGTGTAGTTTTGTGTCACAGTGTGTCCAATCAATTGAATCTGGTATTTCAGTTAGAATTTGCAAGAAAAGCAGGGTAGTTTTTTTCTGACTATATGCCTAACAAGTTTCTTTGCAACTGGCGAGGCATTTTTGCAATTCATCTGAAGAACAAGATTTGCATCCTCAATCCACACGCATTTCAATTAGTGATAAAATAATTCCCATCCCCGCGAATTACTTAGTTCGCTAATTTCAAGAAACGGCACATGTCCAATCGCATGAACTCCTGAATAACCAAAACCAAAGAAATGTTAATGTTGGGAAAATCCAGTACCAGCGAAACATATAATCCGGCTATAGCGGACAGTCTATCTAGTTCTAAGAAGTACCGACTTCATTGTCGTATTTGCAGGATTTTCGCCGCAATTTTACTATTGCTTTTATGCACCGAATTACGATAATTTAGAACTTGTATTTATCGAATTGAGAATCACCATAATTAATGTAAAGTAAGTTTGTCACAATAGTGAATTTGCAAGGGTGTGTGTTATATTTAAATTATAGTTACACTGTGCATACAATACAATGTGTCATGCCATTTCTATGACATTCCAAGGCTATTAAACCACCTAGCTACATGAAGCATATGCCAGCTGGCATATTGACCGAATTTGACCGAATGACACAAAAGACACCGCATGACTTTAACTTACAAATGTGTGTGTGTGGGTTGTTTTTTTTTTTTGTTTTTTTAACCCTGCTAGACAATTTTTGCGCTCTCTATATTAAATCATGTTAAATGTAATGGTTCATTTACACATATCATGTACAATAACTCTAAGATTCATTAGAACAACCCTGAATCAAAATTAGAACCGCTCAGTTGTGAAATGGCATTGTTTTATTGCTGCACGTATTCGATATATACAGTATGACTGTAAGAGAGTGTTATAATGTTTAACTTTAAATTAATTTGTCCTTTCGAATTATCGTTTTGTTTTCTACAATTTCATGATATCAATTAAATACTGTTAGTTTTATAGGAATTTTAAGCTCATTATAACGAACACATGTGGAAAAATTAGAAATAAAAATTCAAACCAACAAAAATTTGAGTTCAGCTCATGATGGTTTAGGTCAATGTGAAACTAATCACAGCCAGGATAAAAATGTAATTTAATTCAATTGTACTTCCAACCCATGATTTCACTAAGCCTGTCAGAGACATGGGCGGACTGGCCATATAGTCAGGGTAGCGTTTGCCACCCGGGCCCTAGCCTGCGTGGGCCCCCCAGTGGCCCCTAATATGTAAATAGTTCCTCTGTTGAAACCAACCGCATTCCCTGTGTAGCGGGGAACAGGCCTGACAAGAGGGAAAGGGGGGAAATACCCCGGGCCCGGGATTTTTAGAGGCCCGGGCCTCCGGATTATGTGTTACAAAAATTTTAAATGTTGAAAATTACGGTTTGGAATGGTCATAACTGAAAAATGCAATTTTTCTTTAGTAAAAACGCAAATTTTCTTTGGCAAAAACGCAAATTTTTTAAGGTAAAAACGCAATTTTTCTTCGTTAAAAACGCAATTTTTCTTTGGTAAAAATTACGTCTAAGGTAAAAACGCAATTTTTCGTACCTTAAAAACGCAATTTTTTTGTGGTAAAAAAGCAATTTATCTACATTAAAAACGCAAATTTTTTTTAGTGAAAACGCAATTTTTCTATGGTAAAAATGCGAATTTTCTTTAGTGAAAACGCAATTTTTCTGTGGTAAAAATGCAAATTTTTTTTTGTAAAAACGCAATTTTTCTATGTTAAAAACGCAATTTTTCTATGCTAAAAATGCAAATTTTCTTGGCCTTGCCCTCCTCTCTTTCCCCCTGGCCCGGCCCAAGGCCGCGGCGGGCCCTTAAAGTCATAATGCCACATGGGCCCCATAGGCCCAGTCCGCCCCTGGACTCAGAGATACAGGCAATTTATAACTTTCATATATTGAATTGTTTTAAGAGTATTTTGTAAACATGCTTAAGAGTTTATGAAGAATAACTGCAGCTAAGATACGGAAATATAACACAGGCTTCAATGTGTGCAGTGGGGTTTTGATTACAAATGACTAAATATGGAAAAGAGACAAAAATACCAAAAGGATTTTAGTACAGGTGCCTGGTTTCTATCAATACTTTTAAGGATAGTGCGAATAAATGTCTTAAACATGAAAACATTGAGTCTGCATGACTGTTTGTCCCTATCCATGCATAGTTTCAGCCCTCGCAAAAAAACAAATATAGATGTTTAATAAAATAAACAATACGATAGGAAATGTAATGTGTTAACAGACGTTTTATGCATTTACAAAACCTACACAAGTAGTACTCAATGCAAGAAATGTAGCAACAAACGTACAGTATACCTAAAATATCTTATCAATTCGTACGAAAAACTAAGTTTATTTCCCCCACCAACCCAGTTGGACATTGTCCAGGGATATGTTATCATTATTTGATAAATATTGGATACAAAAACCAACATATGTCTGGCATGTCTTCAACCTCATCGATGTTAAGTAAACTTGTGTACAACAATAGGAGATAATGTGGTTTTGAAACTACATCCAGTAATTGTGATGAGCATCTTCAAAAACAAGTTGCTCATCTTCAAATCTGTCAATATCCATTTTTGTAGTGCCTATACAGTTTATACTTGCATTGTTTCACCCAACTTTTTTTAATAGTTTTGATATTCTATTGTCCAAGTCAGCCTTAGTCAGGTTATGCATTTTGTTTGTTTAGAAACCAATGATAAGCTCTAGCTTCTTGCAAGGTCATGAAGAGAGCTCTTACACACATGCGCATCAAAACCAACTTTATGAAAATCATTTTACAATTAGTACAAAATTCATTCATTGAATGAGGCTTATGATCCAGAACTTAAAAGTTGCTGTCATGGTTACCTAGGCTATGCATTGCTAAAGATACAGCCGATGCGTATCGCCATCGAGATATGTCAAAGAGATATTTTAGTACTGTATTCGATGGCAGTATTAGAGGATAACATGCACGAAATAACAGGGGTACTCAAACAGATCCCAAATTTTCGCACTTGTGTGCAGTTTAATCTGGGTACATGTGCTGACCCAGATTTTAAAATGACGCCTTCTATTTGCAGTCCATCTTGGCAGGCCTGTGCAAGCTGCAGTTGTGCCCATTTAACAAAAGACGCTCAACTTGTGAACCTTGGCAGAGCTGCTTGAATCTAATGCGCATGCACACCATATGTGGGCCAAACGCAGTTAACCCAACTACCCAAGGGAAAAGTTAGTTTGAGTGCCCCTACTGATTCAGAGGCTGCTTTAGTATAGTATAAATTTCATCCAAAAAACAACTCGCAAATGATGGTTAGAAATTGATGTACTTACCATAGCGTCCACCGACTTCTTTGACGATGTGATCCAACACTGGTCTTCCAGCAAAGATTTCTCCCTGATCGATCAATGCAGCCTTAACTGCTTTCCAATCGTGCAACACGACACCTTGGTACTTTCCCATAGAAATTCTAAATACACTGCCATATTTTTTGCCCAAATTTGTGAGAACGTGATGGGGTTGTTTACCAAAAAAAGGCAGGTAACCCAAGATCGGAAGTCCGTATGGTCCTGGTGGCAAGGGAAGTGTAGAAGAAGACCTTCCAAATCCAAAAATCTTGCTGATTAAAAAATATAACGCTAAGATGCAAGCAAAGCTGAGCAAAATTGACGAGAACATCTTGCTTTTGGGACGGATGTGGCTTAAGTGAACACCGAAGGAACGCCTGTTTTTATAGTTTAAAAAAAGTGTAGGCGCAGCATGCTGACCTTTCTTGTTTGATAGGAAGGCTGTGAGTGAAGCCAGTTGATACGTATATATATATGCTGGAGGTTTGCAAGTGCATTTACTTCGATTTACTTAGATCTTCTGCACTGTTCGTAGTCTGATCATGAATAAGTGCAGACTCATTGGGAGATTCTATCTTGTTTCAATTAATTAAACAGTTTCAGATTTCCTTATTAATTCCTCAGCTTTATTAATATTGTTCGACAAAAGCGTAACAGCCACGTACTGTATATCAAGGTTTTAACAAATGTTTTTAAACGTCAGAGGGTTTTGAACTGTTTATATTGAGCATTAAGAAGATGGCGGCACCAAGTTGCAAAGAGTTTCTGAACACTATTATAGTAGCTTGAAAACCAAATTTATATTGTAGAACAGCCCATTAACTTTAAACAGGTTACGCCTCAAAGTAGATAAATAATAGCGATGTAGGCCGACTAAGTTAACTAACAACCTTCCTATGAAAACGTAGCTGTGTTTTTAAGTAAATTGCACTTAGCACGCTTTAATCTAGCGCAGTGAAAACTTATTTAGCGATTTACAAATTAGTTTCAAATGTTGTTGAGCATATTCCATCAAACCGACTTAAGCTTTGGATATATCATCTTTTGACATGCAAACAACCCATTTGAAAATACCTAATAGGTATAAAGTATGTTGGATTGAGGTTTACGATTGGTTTTAACCAGGTTATTTTACTAACTTATCATGACGTTATACGACTGTAACCAACACGTACATCATATTCTATAGGGCACACAGACATACTACTCTACAAGAGTTTGTCTGGCAAGTAAATGGATACATAATTCATTTGTTAGCTTTCGCTATAGCTCTGGTCTCTGGCACAGTACTGCATGGACCTTGACATTGTCAAAAATTCATATTGATTGTATTTATTTTAGAACAATCGCTGGAATATTAAGGCTGGATAATTAAGTTCGCTTAGAATTTAAGAACTTTGGATTAATAATTTATCGGTAGGCTATAGTCAATGTGACTTTATACATATCTGGGCCGTTTATAGGAGTTTTGAGTACCCTATGATGGGTACTCAAACTATGACTTGGGCAGTTGGGCTATCTGTATTTGACCCACATATTGTGCACATGCGCATTAGATAGAAGCAACTCTGCCAAAGTCCACAAGTTGTCTTTTTTGAAATGGGAACAAATGTGGCTTGCACAGACCTGCCAAGATGGACTGCACGAGCAACTTGCAGTTATTACTTTCTTTTTTCTCCAGCACTTCCATAAGCCCCATTGCAGTAGGTCCAGCCAATTAGAATGCGTCATTTCAAAAACTGAGTCAGTACATGTACAATGGCCCTAATTAACTGCATACATTTGCGAAATTTTGAGATCTGTTCGAGTACCCCCTTTAAAATTCCTATCACATTGCAGCCGTTTACGTAAAAGTAAATGTTAGGTACCTCCAAGTAGTTGTATTTGCGTAGTGAATCAATTTCAAGTTTCTTTGAAGTACAGACCACGTGACTTTGAAAAAATCTGTTTATCTAAGAGTTATATACAACGTATAGAATACACGCATTCAACAATTTGTTTAATTTAAGAACAACATTGATAAGCCTCTTGTCTCGTATGATCGAGACTGTTGGTTACAAGTATACATACAGATATCAAAGTGAAATTACCTTTCCGACCATAACAGGTTTTTTATTTCTTTGTGGTGTAATGCGCGTCACATCGTTCATAGCACGATGCTGACATTGCTGTAGGTCTGGTAGTTTAACTTATTATAAGTCCATTCGTCTACCATTTCTTCAATGGTAAAATAAGAGTTGAGCCTCGTCAATGCAAAAAAACATCCGCCCTTAATCCATTATGGTTGAGATATGAAGCTTTGAAGTCTTCTGGCAAATGGTCAACGTCCAAACTTTTTTCCAGATTTTGTATTTGCTGTAGAGTTGCCCCTTCATTCAACAATCCTATCATCTCAGGCGAATTGTCCTCCATCCACCTGTAAATGCTGTATCATATATCATTTGCGACTTCCATTCTACGTTGCAAGCAAACTAACAATGTGTCCAGGAAAAAAAATCGAAGCTGTGGTGTTGATGGAGTTCGCTGTTCACAAACAATTACGAAAAATACCTCATCATGAATGAAGCCTGTTTTTATTCATAAAAATGTGTCCTAGCTGATTTGCATACATTTGCTTCCAAGGTTGTGATGCGTTAACTTTTATTTAAAATTCACACTTTGACCATCCTCATCGAGCTCATGGTCCATGCACTCAAGTTGCATCCAACAGCGCCATAGACGTCCAATTTGCTTGACAATATTGCTGAGTTTGGAGTTTCTCATTTGCTCATGCATTTTGGAGCCCTACTTTGGTTTGTTTCCCGCCAACTTTATTGGCCGGATATTTTTGACGTATTTCAAAAATGTCCGAAGTCTTGCTTAGGAGTTGGTTAACATTGGTGAGAAATACTAAATTCTTTTAAATTTGGTTGTGAACTGGCGTCAAATTCAAGCATTACAGGAATGCCAGTTATCAATCTTGTTAATTAAATTTAACTAATCAAAACATGGTCGCAAATGGCGCTGTTTTGAACATTATATAACCTGATTGAACCATGATCTGGATTATATAATTATAGTTCGAGCACACTGGAATTCAGTCTGCTCATTAAACGAATTTTTTAAATAAATTTCATTCGTGAGGGTTAGTATAGGATTTCAATGAGTATGGATGAATAACCAATTGGAAAAAAAATGAATACCGATAATTGACAATGATTTTAATGTCATTTATGTAAAATGGAATTCTTTCTCGACAAAGAAACTTCATGCATTGCACCATGTGCTGTTGATCGACTGAATTTGATCGTGTAACCTAATTATTAGTCTAACATTAGTTTACGTTTGAGTGATTTAAACTCAGATTATCGTTTGAGGAACTGAAGAAATTGAATCAGAATTACAATGCACGTGATTTTCTTTTTTCAACAATTATAAGATCATCTGGAGGTACCAATGTCAGTCCGTACTTGGCATTCAAGTTAGGTTTTGGAGCTCCATCAGGTAATTTAAACTTGTACTGTTGAAACATGTTGGTGAAAAGTATAAAAAGTTCCATTCTAGCCAATGGTGCTCCCAGACAAGTGCGTGGACCTGGTTATCAAAATAAGAACACAATGAAATATTTGTATGTTCAATTGTCATAAACTGCTTGCTTAAGAGCTCTTTTTACCTGTAGAGTATTGCAGCAAATAGTCCGGTGCAACACAAACTCCTTCTTCATTCAGAAATCTTTCTGGTCTAAAGTAATCTGGATCTCCCCATAATTCGGGATCATATGAAATGTTGTAAAAATTAGGCAAAATTAGACTGTCTTTTGGAATGTGATAACCCAACAGTGTTGTGGAAGTATGTGTCCGATGTAACAGTGAGAAAGGAAGCACGCAGGCCATTCTTTGACATTCCAATATTGTAGCATTGCAGTAAGGTAACCTGTACAAAATTCACAAAGACACCATTCATATTGGATCTCAAATTATCTATACTTCAAATATATCACAGTGTGACATTCCAGCCATCAAATGCCATGAACATAGTGCGGTTGAAGCTAAGATGTACATGCATTTAATAGGCAGATAAGCTCAAATAGTTGGCTGGAATATCAAATCTGGTCATAATGTACACTGTCCACTGTGCCCCATGCTTACATAGAACGGTCAGCCCATGTTGGCGTACGTGTGTCTCCATAAACAGCGTCCAGTTCCTGATGAACCTTTTCCTGAATTTCTGGCCACATGCTGAGGTAAAGGCTTGCCCATCCGAGAGTAGTTGCTGTTGTCTCCACTCCAGCAATGAAAAAGTTCAAACAAACGTGTTGCAATTGGGTTTCTGGGGACAAAAAAACAAAACATGAGATATAAATTTGACCTTAAAGAACGTATGTGTGCTGTGGAAATCAATTTCTATTCCACTTTTACCCGAAAAGGATGTTTGTCTTCTTTCGACTGGCTTCTTCTTCTGCTTTTCTATTTCCGCCAAATATCCAGCAATAAAATCGTGTGGATTTTCTTCTGCTGGTTTCTTATGTTTGTCTATTTCTTTTTGCATAAAGTCTAAGATTTCTAAGCCAAGTTTATGCCTAAGTGCAATAAACTTTTTCTTGTACCCTAGTTTTATGAGTATATTCGGCAGGTAAAGTATGTCTGCTTGTACTCCAGTCAGAGTTACAAGATCGATAATCATTTTTCTGAAATGCTCGGTTTCTTTTGTTCCATGTTCGAAACGTCTACCTAAAGTAATGAATTATAAATAAATAGGCGAGTCAGTCGAAAGTGAACCAATTGTTTAGGAAAGTAGTATACTTTGTAATCAGAATTATAGTCAAATGCATACATTCAAACATATTTCATTTGTCTTACCTGCAGTCATCATCCAAATCACATTCATAACCGGCACAAATAAGAGTGTTTTAATGTCGACTCCATTTTTCCCATCCCTTTCAAGAATTTCCAAGAATTCGGCCAATTCTCTCTCAATTGCTAATTCAGCTACTGATTTACCAACTCCTAATTCTACTAACTGTTGATTTCCAAACTTTCTTTGTTCCTTCCAAGCTTGCCCATCGTTCAGAATTATACCTGAAAAAGAATTTTGAAAGCAGGTTTATTTATTGTGATCGTGTGTTAAACAAGGAAAACCTAAAGGTCCTCGTGCCAGGACAATGTGTATCCACCAGTTTGAGCTCATGGTACACTAAAGGCTATCTATTAAACATTATACCCTATTCTATGGTGCAATTTTAAGTTTATTATCTTTAATAAAACATATAGCAGGGAAAAACAAAGTTTTATTGAACACATAACCAAGACACATTATCTTCCTCAGCAAAGAGACGATTTGCGAATGAAGGGCTCCAGAATGAACCAATGAGAAGTGTCGTGGCACTGTTTTACATATTGATGAAACTTTATTGAGCCATGAGCTAGATTTTGAGATAAAAGTTTGTAGGAATATTGTGTGCTTAGCAAGATTTTTTTGAGACAGTCACTTGAAGATGAGATGGAAAGAATTGAGTATATTTACGAAATTACGTTTAAATTTAATTATTATCAAAATTTATATTTTATGGCTATGTTAAATTTGTTTAATGGTTGTGTTCTTTAAAAAAATGCAGCAATATGGTTCTATATGAAATGTATAATCAAACTCGTGTATACGTGATATTTCCAGTAATGGTAAAGTTGGAAATTTGTCTAACTGTATAAAACCAATTAACAGTATAGACAGGAAATTAACGAATTTTTTGAAACCAACCATCTCAATATCCTGAATATGAACCATCCTGTGAGGGTTCTTCCATAAAAACGTTGTATATAAATAATCAAGAATCTAATTTTGTTAACAATTTCACACTGAACCATGTTTGCCACTACCATTATGTTTAACTGTGGGAAGCCAAAGTTATTTTGAAAAACAAAATTACAATCGTAACTATTTTTCTTATTTTGGAGTCTTGTAATTAAAAATCTGTGTAGCTAATTCTCCCTAATATGGATATCCATGTATGGATTTTTCCTCTGGGGGGCATAACGTGAATTTAAAACAGTCAAAACTGTTAAATATGTATGTTGATTATTGTATATTGTTACAGGAAAATTATATATAGTATATACAAGCAACTTCAAAAAAATGTGTGTATAAAAACCACATATTCCTGGTATACTTGTGCAGTGCACATATTTTATGGATACTCATAATGATTGATGATGTTATATTGGATATCCTTGTAGATGGAATAAATTATTATGGATATCTACGATTGTGGATTGAAGCATTATGGACATCCATGTTGATGGCTTAAATTTATATGGATATCCATAATAATGGATGAAAGTTAAATGAATATCCATAAGAATTTATATGATTTTTATGGATATCCATACATCCATGTATGGATTTTTCCTCTGGGGGTATGGACCCCTACATCTAATCATCCAAAATGGCTACTTGTTTACTTACTAGAAATTAATAATTTGACTACATTCAGGTTGAATGACACTTACCAAACAGACCACCGGAAAGGGCAGCGCTGACATCAAAAACAGGTCTTCCAGAAAAAATATCTCCTTGATCAACAAAAGCCGCTTTCACTGCTTTCCAATCGTGTAAAACCACACCGTAATGTTTTCCCATTCGCATGCTGAACACACTTCCATATTTCTTGCCTAATCTTATCACTTCAAGATGAGCATCTTTACCTAAGAATGGTAGATACCCCAATAGCGGGATTCCGTAAGGCCCTGGAGGTAAATTAAGTCTTGCGCGTTTCCAAAGTTTTGACACTAGGAGAATTAGAAAGTAGATGAATAATGTAGAAATGAAAGTTAGAATGTAGGGAAGGGAATTCATTATGTCGCTAGTTATATCTCTCTAATGCAAGATGAAAGTTCATCACAACAGTATATATAGGCATCACGTCACGGGGCAACGTCACGATGTTTATGGTAATAGGAGGAGCTTTGGAAGGTTAATTCTAAAACAGACATGTGCAGTACAATCCTGTTGGCAATTACATTTTAGTTTGACCCTTAAATTCAGTCATTAATTTAAAAAATACAGTATGCACGCGTGTAAGTCATAAAACAATCATTATATTTCGAAATTAGAATATAGTATGTTTCCCAAATCCTGTGCAATACAATTTTTGTTCCTTCATCAGGTCATTAAAGACCAAAAAAGCAAATAGTCTGTTATACACTGATGGAAACACAATTATGACAATTCTTAATTCGAACATATTAAGTTAATATCAAGTATTTAAGAAACTGAAGAAAACTTCAGCGTAGTATCATAATACTTATGATACTACGCTCCAGATATTACAAGTTATTGCTCCTGAACTAGCCGGAGATGTTTTTTTTTTCAACAAGTCAACTAAGTTCAATTTGAAGAAATCCAAATTTCTGAGGAAAAATTATCCTTGGTGTAGATGTACTTTTACTAAACAGCTTATAGTCGCAAAACACATTTATTGTCTATTAAATGTCGACACTGTTTTTAGTTTGACCTTACACTTTGATTTCTATGGAAGATCAGAGGATGTAAGTGCCTTCTTCAACTGTAAATTACAAATTTGACGTTGGTACTGACGAACACATTTGTATTTTTTTCCTAAATTAAAGACACTTTTAGCTTACATATCCTATCAAGGAATCCCTAAACCTTGCTAAAGTAATTCAAAGTAGTTCCAAATATATATACAGTGGAACCCCGATTTTACGTTGTCCGTTTCGTACGTTATCCCGCTTCCTACGTCATTTTATGCT
>JAQGBW010005440.1:0-12004 GCA_034698625.1 Julus scanicus
ATTGTTTGAAGCCATATAATGTAGTACTATGACGTTCCAAACAAAATATGATCCAACCTGCCCCGGTCTCCCCTACAATAAAAAAAAAATTTGTCGGCTCCGCACGTCCGGATAATTGAGGATCCGGATGATTGAGGTCCGGATAATCGAGTTTCTACTGTACCTTCATAAAACCAGAATTTAACATGCTAATTATTCAATAAGAGCAACACATTACAAATTTGAAAGTTTAATTTGTTAGTTTCAACGGACGTTTTCAATACCCAAGTGCAGAGCTCCGAAGTTACAAACCTTTTTATTATGGGTTCGCCTCTTGTTGACTTTCTCTTGACGTTGTTTTACAACTTCCAAAAAACTTCTGGACATATAATCATTCAAAGTTGATCACTCTATAGCAAGTCTCGTTACTAGGTATTCATCCTCGGTAGCTGTCTGCTAGTAAAAGCTCAACTAGCTGAGCTTGAAAATGGGCGTGAATTTGGGAAGGACTTAAGTTCAACCGAGAAATTGAAAGTTAAAGTGCACATGCTCAGACCCCAACTTCTCGGTTAGCTGCTCGGTTTCGGCCAAGTGGGAATCATGCGTTATGGCTGCTCTACGCAAGACCATCTCTACAGCCTGAATACGAGCCATCCTGTGAGGGTTCCAAATAGGAGTGCAATATTCCAACGTAGGGATAGGTCGAAAATAGGGTGGTTCACTCCAACAATTTTTTTTATGAAATGGTGATTACTTAAAGATACATAAAGCCGGATTCACACTACTGCGTTTGTGTCCGTTTTTGCGCATTGCGTGGCGCAACAAATGCACAAACGCATCTGATGCAACGCGACAGACACGCCTGGCGACGCAACGCAAAAGATCGAAAATCCGAGCTTTTCGTATGCGTTGTATGCGTTTTCCAAGATGTAGGCTTTCACCGAAGCACGTTGCACTTGGAGTAGGCGCGTTTTGCACGCACCAGTGTGTATGCTTCACGCATCGCAGTGACGTCACGTTGCATTGCGCGACGTTTCCCTGCGTTAACGCAACGCAATGCACGCAAACACTATACTGTGTAGTTGGGTTAACTTTGTAGGTAATTGTTACTTATCATTATACTGCTTTTTTATAAAAATCTTGCGGAACCCCTACATACATTCTACGTTGCATATAATTTTAAATTAATTTACTAAAAGTGGATCTTACCCTTATTTCTGAATACTCTCTGTGAAATATAAATGGCGACGATGCTGCAATGGCTAAAATCCAGATAGCACTGACCACACCACTGGCACGTTGCTTGGTGAATCTTGCACGAAGTGGAAACATCACAGCAAAGAAACGGTCACAAGAAATAGCGGTCAATGTCAGAACACTGCTCGTTAATGCCGTCACTGAAAAATGAAAAAAAAAATTATGTTATCAGAGTCATATCATGATTGATTATGGATTCGCACAAGCTATGCTTTTTTCAGCTTTCCATCTTTGCCTATGCTACTAGGCCAGTCAGAAGGGAATAGCATATTTTACCAAACTCGCTTCCATCATCACGAATAATGATTTTGTCTATAAGAAAACATATCAGACAGCTAGATTATAGACAACACTGCTGGCAATGTGCAGTCGGTCGTAACTCTTTAGCAACAGCGAAAAGGCTGCATCAAGTTTACCATACTACTTATTGATCTTTTTGGTCTCCGCTCCTTAGGTTCCAACCAACTCAAAATCCAGCAACTAATTAAATATTGGCTTAATTTGCCTTTGGGTCCATAATTCGACTGACAACATCATTTTGTAGAAGAAAGGGTTAACCTATTCGAGGCTCTATCGCCAGAGGCTCTAGCTATGGATGCATACAGGGACATGATAGGGTACTGTAAACAGCTGAGTATAAATCAAAGCGAGTATATAGCCTTCTGGGGCACACCTGCATCGCTATCTACTGGCCAAAGAGCCAAGACCTCGATGCTCTCATAGTGATATGATACTGACAGTCAACTCAGTCAGCGAATAAATATGCCATATAGTAGGAGGTCGCACCCAATCATTTCAGGAGAATGATACTACGTCAGTAGCGACTTAGATATCATTGTTAAATTGAATTTTTACTAAATCTGAAGTTAGCCAGGAAGGCTAAAGCCTTCAGTCCTGCACATCCATCTGGTATGTCCACATTTTTCTGCTGTTCTCACCACCTCCTTAGGACCGGAACTGGGTCAAAATCTTGAATAAAAAATCTCGAATCAAAAAACATCGAAAATCAAAATCTCGAAAGAATAAAACTCTCAAAAACCAAAAAATCAAAAAGGGTTATCCGAAACTCCCCAGACAGCTTCATCTTGGGTAAGACGAATTTCGACCAAAGATTGCTCACTTTTAATCCTATCGCTAACCTAACCTAACATACTGATATACTGTAGAGATTTTCATTTTCGAGATTTTTTTCACTCGAGATTTTGCCTCTTGAGATTATTTTTAAGTTATTTTATATTTCGAGATTATTTTTTCGAGATTTTGATCTAGCACGTTAGGACTATACATTGCCTCTGGCCAGCTCCTTACCCTTGCCCTCCTGCCGACGCCAGCAGTGGAGTGAGCTTACGCACTTGTCTCTTGATCCTTAGGTGCAGGGTACGCTCCCAGGTCGAGGTCGGTAAGAATTTATACAGATGGGAGACATTTCCTAAGTTGTGGCTCTTTCGGATGATAGTTTTTCTTTCTGAGGTTAGATTTTCAGTGTTCTGTGATGATTTTTTTTTGAATGACATCATGGAACTAGCAGAATTCCAATTTTCTAAAAATTCTTTGACAGTCCATTTTGACACTTTTAGAAACGCTGCATCTCCGGCAATTCTTGCTTGATTTTTATGTGGTTGTGTTTTTCTGTGTTCTGTGATGATTTTCTTTTGAATGACATCATGGAACTAGCAGAATTCCAATTTTCTAAAAATTCTTTGACAGTCCATTTTGACACTTTTACAAACGCTGCATCTCTGGCAATTCTTGCTTGATTTTTACAAATGTTAAGTATTTCTGTGTTCTGTGATGATTCTCTTTCGAATGACATCATGGAACTAGCAGAATTCCAATTTTTTAAAAATTCTTTGACAAGTCCATTTTCACACTGTATTTCGAAACCCTGTATTTCGATCAATTCTTGCTTGATTTTTACAAACGTTAGGTTTTCTGTGTTCTAGGATGATTCTCTTTTCAATGACATCATGAAACTAGCAGAATTCCAATTTTTTAAAAATTCTTTGAAAAGTCCATTTTCACACTTTTAGAAACACTGTATTTCGGGCAATTCTTGCTTGATTTTTATGTGGTTGTGTTTTTCTGTGTTCTGTGATGATTTTCTTTCGAATGACATCATAGAACTAGCAGAAATCCAATTTTTTAAAAAATTCTTTGACAAGTCCATTTTGACGCTTTTAGAAACGCTGTATCTTGGGCAATTCTTGCTTGATTTTTACAAACGTTAGTTTTTCAGTGTTCTGTGATGATTCTCTTTCGAATGACATCATGAAACTAGCAGAATTCCATTTTTTTAAAATTCTTTGACAAGTCCATTTTCACACTTTTAGAAACACTGTATTTCGGGCAATTCTTGCTTGATTTTTACAAACGTTAGTTTTTTTGTGTTCTGGGATGATTCTCTTTTCAATGACATCATGAAACTAGCAGAATTCCAATTTTTTAAAAATTCTTTGACAAGTCCATTTTGACACTTTTAGAAACGCTGTATCTTGGGTAATTCGTGCTTGATTTTTACAAACGTTAGTTTTTCAGTGTTCTGTGATGATTCTCTTTCGAATGACATCATGAAACTAGCAGAATTCCATTTTTTTAAAATTCTTTGACAAGTCCATTTTCACACTTTTAGAAACACTGTATTTCGGGCAATTCTTGCTTGATTTTTACAAACGTTATTTTTTTTGTGTTCTGGGATGATTATCTTTTCAATGACATCATGGAACTAGCAGAATTCCAATTTTTTAAAAACTCTTTGACAAGTCCAATTTGACACTTTTAGAAACGCTGTATATCTGGCAATTCTTGCTTGATTTTTATATGTTTGTGTTTTTCAGTGTTCTGTGATGATTCTCTTTCAAATGACATCATGGAACTAGCAGAATTCTATTTTTTTTTTTAAATTCTTTGACAAGTCCATTTTGATACTTTTAAAGACCGCTCGACAGGGTAGCGGAAGTCACCCTCGTAGGCTGAATTTCCAGGTAGAATTTCTAGGTGATGAATGGTTATCCCCAGGCGTTGGTGTTTAGTCATCGTGTTGCAGAAATAGGCCAACGTTAAAAATAAACAAACAAACAAACAAACTAGCTCTCGTGCTTGATGGTGATAGACTGGTGCCTATACCTGAACTGTTTTTATTCTTGAGGTCATGTGGCTTTTTGTATTCTTTTAAATCTTTTAGAATGTTGATCTTACACTAAATTTGTTGTAACCTTTTATTACATTTATTAAAGAAGTTATTTGTTGTTGCACAGTGCACTGATAATATTCATTGTTTAATCTGTAACTACCTGGGCTCCTTTTGCCTTGTGGACATTGCGTGCATTAACCACAAGGAAACAAACAAATTTACTGTACTGCAGATATGCGGTTTCACCTCAATGGCACAGATAAAGCACAGACAAGATGCTATTAAAAAAAAGAAATTCAGAAGTCCATTATACCACGTGATGCGATGCTGTTAACATTGTAGCTCTCCTCATGGAGTAAAGTGGTAGGGCCATATGCCGTTTGGGGGTACTAAAACGGAATAATGCATAAATTTGGAAACGTTTTTTCAGATTGTTCGGTTAGAAACCAACATCCACATCAACTAAATACACATTTTTTTGGTGCAATGCTAAAAGCATCGATATATGCTGTATTGATTTTAGAATTGCATTTTTTTAATGCATTCACGTGAAATAAAAATACTTTGAAATTCAACTACTACTTGTTGAATAGTACAGTTGAATGGCGAAGTATACTTTTATTTCACGTGAATGCATGTTAAAACCACACTGGTTGAAAGTGGAACACTTTATTTGAAAAGGGTTAACAAATATCCTTAGTAGTTGATATCCATGTTGATCCAGTATTTCAACTGCTATAGTAGATGAATGGCGAATTTGAGGTGAATTAATTTTAAACCACACTGATTGAAAATGAAACATGATTTGAAAAGCCTTTGAAACTATCCTAGAATAGTTGAAATACTACAGTACGATATTTCATCAGCTATATGTAGTACGTATTTGAATGGCAAAGTAGTTTTATTCCACGTGAATACATGTTAAAACCGCATTGGTTGAAAATGGAAAACTATCTGATAAACGTTTGTTCAATGTTGAATTTTGGTCGTCAACGTTGGTCAAACTTTGGCATAATGTATTAGAATAACGTTTGGACCAAAAGCGTTAGTACGTAGGCCCAACGATTTTTGGTTTCTTTGATAGCAGTTGAATTTCAGTGGTATTAAAGCTCAAATAGTTGAATGCATACATGAATGTAGCTGAATTCATGAATCCCTACACTACAGAAACAGTCAGAGACAAATTAATAGCAACCACTCATCTTTTTCGGTATTTTTTACTTTGACGCAAAATAAAAAATACAATTAACAAATATTTTTCAAAAAGTGAGTAGTTTTTGGAAACTTTTTAATGTCTAGATAAGACCTGTAACAAGCCAAATTACAATTTGTTAATTGTATTTTTAATTTCGCGTCAAAGTAAATAATACCGAAAAAAACACGAGTGGTTGCTAATAATTTGTCGCTGACTGTATATCTGTATTATATAATCTTCTGCAATACTGAAAGTTACGTGTACTCAAGCAAACTTTTCACTTGGGCATTTGGGCTATCTGAATTTGGCCCACATATGGTGCACCATAGTTTCAAAAAATGACTGGGAACTGCACTGACTAGATAGAAGGGTGGGGCAGGTGCTGTTAGGTGGGGGAACAATGCCATTTTCAGTAGTCACCATGCTGTGGTCGGGTGAGCATCGAAGCTTTGTTGTTGAGACATTTTTAAAAACGGAGAATGTGTGGTAGCCACACAGAGGGCTTTTCTCAGGTGGTTCGGTTTAGCTCGTCACAACAGAGTTTCTGACTTTAAAACCATTCAGAATTTTCACCTTTCTGACACAGTCAACAAACAAAATTTTCGTTACTGGGCAACTGAAAACCCTCGGGGAACTTCACCAAAGGCCACTTCACAGCCCTAAAGGGACAATTTGGTGTGCTGTGTCCTTTACGACATAATTTTTAAAACAACGAAATAAATGGCATAGTTTGTACTTTTAGAAAATAAAAACCTTTTTTTATCTTCTACCGGTTTTTCTTCCAATTCACCTGCCAAATCATTGAAGTCATTCTGCCCCACCCTATACATTTGCTTATTTCAACTGGATTACAAGAGATTTTACATTTTATTCAATAATTTATTTGTAAAAACACTCGCATGTCACTTGATCGAATATTGTTGATAATTTAGAATATTATCTAGTTTAATTGCTATTGGTGGTATCCCAATCTCTTTGGTGCAGCCCTTATAAAGGATGCTGTCTCAAGCTTAAGGATTAGTGATTAGTGAACTGTAGACTGCAGTACGATGACTGGTAGTGCAGTCACAACTTGGTCCTTTGCTGTGAGTGCTCACTTGGAATAGAGCTGGCTCTTCTGTACAAGGACACCCCTGGAATGTCTGGTCAGTAGGTTTGGAGGTATGTCAATAATCCTTGGTATTCTCCATGTTGCATGGATCAGAATTCCAGTTTAGGAAATACCCTGAAGGCGGCAATTAGCAAAGAATTATGCTAACTGTCAACAAATATCGTGTACGTTTTTTTTCTCCATAAATTCAGCGCCTACACATTTGCACAATATAAAAACTTGTTGAACAGTAACGGAATTTAAATAGAAAATATCAAACTAATAAACAGGTGTCTAACTGGAAAATTCCGGTTAAGATGAATAAAACTAGTGGTTACTTTTCACATGTGTGGCGTTTTCTGCTGTTACTATTTAGAGACAACAGACTGATCTTATCACAAATTGTATATTGTAGCCAAGAACAATAAGCAGATCTTCGAAGTAATATTTTGTGTCTCAGAGCATACAAGTTGCACATATTGCGGATATTAAAACCGTACAAACAACCGTAAAGTTTTTCCCATATTGGTGCAAAACTGCAATTTAGTTTTACTTTAGTAATAGTTTCTATCTTTAGGGAAATCCAAGGTGAAAGCGAAATTCTGCAAATGAGTTGTCAACCTCGTAGAAGTAGTGCATGTAGCGTGTCTGACCAAGTTGTCCATTGATCCATGAGGTCAATCTTCCCATATAATGCACTCCCATCGTTTTAAGCTGACTTAATTTCCTGTCTTGTTTTTATATCGTTGGCAATAAGAAAAACAAAGGGATGACATAAAGTAGCTGAACGTCCTCTAATTATAACACGACACCATTTGAAAAGCAGTGCAGTTGAATTGAAATGGTGTCGTCGTTTGATGGGCCTCCTGTGCCCCACTCCTCATTCTCAAGTGGTCTGTTGTGGATTTCAAATTAGTGCTTATTCCTTGTGGCTCGTTTAGATAAATCTGGTGTTTTTTAAAAAAATATTTATTAACCGAAGAGGTACATGCACTGTATATATATACTTCTAAAAATGAATCCAACGTGCTCTATTTCACATTGCAAGCGTAAATGGGTTCAGCCAGAAAAATTGTCAATAACCATAACTTAGATTTGGACTGTCGTTCGACAACCTGCGCTCCCTATTTTAATAAAACAAAATAGCTTTTTGCTGAACTCCTATGTTCCCTGTAATTCTAAACACATCGATGTAAAAGCCCATAGTGTCTTTTTTATAGCTATCCTCCTTGGGCCATTAGGGGCATTGATTCTGCAGTATCTTACGCTCGTGCAACAGGATTCTGAGTTTACAATGATTTCCTGAGCATAAGGTGCATTTGGACTTGACAATGAGAAAAGCTTTACTGGAGATTCTATTTTGAAAGAGGAATTGCGGCTGAAATTCATTGCTGAAAAAGCCATGTCCAAAAAATCCATTGACATTACTTATTATATCTAAATGCTACAGATTTAATTCAACATACAGTTAGGCTGTCTGCATTTGGCCAACATATTTATTTATTTATTATTTATTAACACTCATTGAGTACAGCAGTCAATATATCTTGGACGTTCAGACGGTAATCCACGGATAGATCAGTTCATGGAGAAAATTCTCTATCATAAAAAACATATAACAATAAACAATTCAATTAATGAAATTAAAATTTCCAATCCTCAACCTTACATACTTTGGTTCAATCCAATGAGTGTTTACAGTTCGTCATACATGCAAAGTTAGTACATTCTAACAATTTCCTTCGCAGAGATAAGGGCAACTCGTTCCACATGGGTGCACATGCACATTAAGCTAATCGTGCACTAACGACTTTTTTGTTCATGCAACTAAATTTCGGCTAGGCGCGCACTAGCAATTTTTTTCACCTTCGAGCACCCAAAACCTGTTAGTCATTGTGACAAACAGGTTTTTGGTAATAAAATCACCCACAGAATAGAACCGGTTTCAATTCTTTAGTTGCCAGGATTAAAAACTCAGCAGTGCGTGAGGTTTCAGCTCTTCAAAGGTCCACAAGTTGAGTTTCTTTTATGAAATGGGCATAAATGCAGCTTGCACAGTCCTGCCAAGATGGACTACAAGCAACTTGCAGTTAAAAACTTCTTTTTTTAATCAATTCTGCAAGCCCTATTGCAGTAGGTCCAGCCAATTAGAAGGCGTCATTTTAAAAACGAGGTCAGAACATTTACAATAGCCGTAATTAACTGATAAAATGCAGACATGTGCAGAACTTTGAGGTCTGTGTGAGTACCCATATAAATACAGATAAAAAGTAAGTTACCAATTTCCATACTCTGCGCATGCACTCTCGCAATGTAGAACCAAGACGACAAATTATTTAAGAACTTCCACATTTATTTAATCAAGTTTGTCTGGCTTCCACTGCATATAACACAGTATGTAAAGATTTCTCAGATTTTGACATTTTCAAATCATTTAATTAAGTTTCTTCCTGTTGGTTGTCAAATACTTGTTCGGCCTCCATTTATTTTATGTTGCAAGAATAGACACATGTATATCTTTGCCAAGAGAAGTCCCATCGCATCAACTTCCCCATTGACTTGACGGATGTTCTCTCAGATGTGGGTTATTGGAATTTCTCAGCAGCATCAAACGGGATTTTCAATGAAAAATTGTCCACATTCTACAAAAGTTATGTGCGTGCGTGTTGTTTACATGTTTCGGAAGTGTACGTACTATACACAGTACATGCATTTAACTTTGGAACTAAATGCAACACATAAACGAACTCAGATTTCTAAAAAGGGATTCTTTCTCAAAACATTACTACATGTAAATTGTGCAAGCTTGTCCTAGTAGGATTAAGAGTTTTTTTTCTTCCCCTATTCGCAAAACTTCATGAAACTCAACTCCGTTTTTTCCCATTTTTATGACCAGTAAATCTTTGAAAATAGCAGCAGCTTTCTGGGCAAGTGCATATTAATAGAGGCGCTCTTGTTTTTGTACTTTCATTTATTCAGTTCGACAATTCCAATCTGTTCTTCTCGAACCTACTGAAAGGGTAAATGTTTTCCATTCCACCGAATCTAGGACAATAGATAATCAAATTCGGAAAAGATAATATTATCAAGGATTTATTTTGACTTCGTGCCAATAGGAACAAAAAGAATTTGATAATAACAAGATTTTCTGCGTTTCTCATTTTTCATTTCTACATCGTTAGGACGAATGATATCCTATACTCTTCAAAGCTGTGTTCATCTATTACATTTTCCTTATTAATTAATTTTTCCTTTTTTTTATAGCCAGAGTATTATATGTCAGTTGTAATCTGCACATGCGCCAACTAGAACATTTTTTATACTTAGTTTATTGATAGACAGTGACATTTTTCCAATGAAAATAGATATATTGAGAAATGGCATGAACGTAATATGTAGTTATATATACTAGGCACAAACATACAGTAAAATGTGGAAACTTTGGGCCAATTTTTGAAGTTTTTTTTTTGGAATTTTGAAAAAAGTGTTCTATTATTAAGACCCGAAATTGACCAGGTCAGATAGAATCAGCCCTACTCTCGACCCATCGTCTTGTGGAGAATCGTGTGGGCGAACTTTGGGCCAGGACGTTTTACGAGTTTTTCGCTATAGCATAGTCCATATGTATATATATGTATATATATGTCCATACATAATATATCCATATACAGTAAAACCTGTCTAAAAGCATACTGTTGGGACCGGTGAAAAATATACTTTTAGACAAGTTATGCTTTTAGGTAGGCTCATTTGTACACGGGTCCCAAGTCAGGACCAGCACATTTTATGCTTTTAGAGAGGTTATTCATTTACACAGGATGCATTTAGAGAAGTTATTCACTTACACAGGATGCTTTTAGAGAGATTATCCATTTACACAGGATGCATTTAGAGAGATTATTCTTTTGCACAGGATGCATTTAGAGAGGTTTTTAATTTACACAGAATGCATTTAGAGAGGTTATTCATTTATCATTTACACAGGATGCATTTAGAAAGGCTATTCATTTATCCGGGATGTATTTAGAGAGGTTATTCATTTGCACAGGATGCATTTAGAGAGGTTATTCATTTACACAGAATGCATTTAGAGAGGTTATCCATTTAAACTATACAGAATTCATTTAGAGAGGTAATTCATTTACACAGAATGCATTTAGAGAGGTGATCCATCTACATTATACAGAATTCATTTAGAGAGGTCATAAATGCATTTAGAGTGGTTATTCATTTACACAGGATACATTTAGACAGGTTCTAATGTATTTCTGAGAATATTTATTGTCATATATGGCGTTTAATTTCCATTTATGGAGCTCAAATACCCACAACCATAATATACTAAAAAAATAGGCTCAAACAAATAAGAAAGACAATCTCGAGCCTTTTCGAATCCTAATAAGAGTAGATGTCGATTATTCTTCCCTGTTTTAACATAGTTTAAGTTTTAAGGGCGGGAGCCTTTTAACCTAGCAATTATGGAATGCTCTGTAAGCTGACACAAGACAAGTTTATTTATTTTTTGTGCTGCAATAAGTGCCTCGCTATACGATGACTTGCAAATGCATCCGAATTCAGTCAAAAGGCACGTTTACTGGATATCGAGCAAACACTTTCAGGGTTTCAATTCGTGAATGCATGACTTTCTTGACTAGTAAAGTGCAAGAAGTACAGACCTCAGGTATCACATTCTACAAGAAAATGAATCTCCTTATAAAAACGCAACACGTTTTACGTAAGGCAGTTTTGAAATCATAAATGGAAATGGATTTTTTTTCTCGTAAAAAACATATACGTGTATGGTTGTTTTAGTACGACTTGATTTTGAGCATAACAAGCTCGTCTTACCACCAGCTGGAAACGGATGTGGAAAACGTTTTCAATTTTGAAATGGAGTTTAACCTTTAGGCTACTAAAGAGCATTATTCACTCGATGTCACACCGGTCGTTGACATTGGCTTGTAAAATTTAAGGCCAATTTTTTTTTCTTTTAAATAATGGACAATTTTGAGGGTCGGTCAAAACGTTTTGCATATTCGTTTATTAATCGAAAACTAGATGTCGTACAAAAAATCTGAAATAGCCATTTTAAATACAACGAAATTTTGGTTTAGGTCACTACATGGCGCTACAATTTATGTAGAATTTCGAACAAACTATCAAAAACAAAATGGCGCCTCACCTGAATGCGTTATTCGTTTTTCAGTGCTAAAAGGCATGACATTTATAGTGAAATGTTAGAAGTTTATGGTAACAAATGTATTCCACACATTTTCGAGCAGGAATTCGTCGAAAGCAACCACATTTCAACATTTTTGGTTGGGAAACATTGAAACATCCGCCATACAGCCCT
>JAQGBW010005441.1:0-12003 GCA_034698625.1 Julus scanicus
TTTTACACATTGGCTGGTTTGACACATTGACTGTAACATATACACATGTTTTTTTTTTTTTTTTTTTTTTTTTAAATCTGATTTCAGCTAGACTGAAATCCATTTCGTGACTGCAGGTAGTACTGCCCTATTAATGAAATATGGTTGTGAAACTAACATCTGCAATTTATAACATATGCATATTATCAAAATAATCTGTTATTTAATTTATAATAATTATTTGTTAGTACAAAAGGCGAAATAATTTATGGAAATGGATGCAATTTAAATATTCAGCTGCTAAAAGAAATTGAATTTATTAGTTTAAATTCCTCTCTAGGTGTGCAATTTTAATGCCAAGCTTAGGTTGTCTCAAATGAATTTTGGCTGTTTTTTTCCAGAATTCTTCATCGTTTTTCATTTAGTTTCAGAGGTGACAAATGCAAAAAAACAAACAGCCTTTTCTCTTCGTTGAAATAACAAGCAGAGATTCCCAGATGACAAATTTAAGCGCGGTTTAAAACTGACAAAGGCCAACCATCGGTGAGGCTGAGCTTAGTTTTGGCAATATTTGCATTTGAGTTTTTTTAAAAGTTTTAAGTAAAGTTCGTTGCCGTGTTTTTTTTATAACCAGGAGCCTAAACGATAAATCTCCTACTTTTAGCCTAAGCTTTCTCAGAGAGGAAAATGCCCTAAGACTTTAACCTTTAAGCTTCTTAGAATCTTTTCCTTGCAAGATTTTTACATTCAGTAGAAAAATGATGCTACTGTAATCTGTTTAATAACATGAAGCTTTTTGGATATTAGTAATGAAACATGGCCATTCAAAACGTAATCAGGCTACAGAATTTGAACTTAAAATCGTGCTTAATTGTTTTGGGACTCCTATACCACTAAGGACACTGGCTAAAGTAAAATAGCTGTTAGACATCCATTATAAACTTTTCTTTATAGAATACTAAAGACTTGCCAATACACGATGAGTCATAAAAAAGTAGAACCCAATAAAAAAAATCACAAAATCGTGAAAAATGCTTCGAATTAAATGAAATTTGGCATTTACATGAAACAATAGTGTAGGAACATAAAACGTTTTTTTCCGGACTTGCGACAAATTTCGGATTCCATTTTAAAAATGCTTTAGCAGGTTTATTAAAACTCATGCATAAAGTCTACTAGTTTGCAAAGGGAACTATACAACTTTTAATATGTTGAACTGTCTTTTAATTACAAATAGGCATTTTATTAAATTATAAATAAACTTTTTGAAGTTTAATATTTTCGTTAGAATTCAGTTCATGAATTTTCAAAATATTGATTGTTGTTCTAGCAAAATCAATTTTCAGCTAGGATAAAATCTAGCTGTGACCATGTATTGGATTTCTTTCAAGCTGAAAACAGATTTGATAAAATCCATTTCGTGATCACATCAATTGATAAGAAAATTTCAAAAATCAAGAAAAGTGGATGAAATTTAAATCCAGATATATCAAAGAAATTATTAGCTAATTTTAAGTCTTACAGCATAATTTAACAGCATTAGTTTGTCAAACAACTTAACCTCATTAGTTTGTTAAAAAACTAAACGTCATTTTTGACATATAATTCTTGGAAATTCTGTTTTATCCAATTTGCGAATTTGCTGATGGCATGTAAATTTGCCAGAGTTACAAAGTAGCATTTCACCAATTGCCACCAGTGTCCTTTACTGCCTGATTTGATATATGATGCAAGTCTTTATTATTATAGCTTACTGTCCCTTCGGGGGTAGGGGCATTCCCGCCTCATACATATTTTATGACTGCCAAGTGAATAATTTTGTCTTTGATATTAGCCTAGCGCATTTTTTGAATTAGTTCTTTCAGCATTGGGCTGCCATAAAGTTTCTAGATTAAGATGGGATGCCTCGGAGCAGCAATGTCTTCGTAGAAGCTTTGAGGAAATTCAAAATGTCTATTCGCATTACTCATATATACAGTATACTTGTCTTATATACAGTATTAGAACGAGCCTTGTTTTAACTTTCTGGGCATTTTCTTCCCCTCGCTCACTTTGACTTTCTCAAATTCCTTTTGGTGTTTTACGGGCTGACTTTGACTTGCAAATGGGGATTGGTCGCCTGACAAATACAAAATAAATCAAGTTTCCCTTAACTTCGGTGTAGATTTCATACGTCAGAAACTTGATGGAAGCTAGGTTTACAACGTCTTGCCGAATAGGGACTGCCTCAAAAGTTAGTGTCGTCGGTTACTGGCTTTTATTAAAAATTCAGGGAAGTGTTATTTTGCAAATTCATCAGATTTTTTCTGAACATTTTTTAATATTTTTGACAGCAAGGGTTTTGTTTTCTTGGAATCTTTCACAAACTGCTATTCTCTGATAACCTTAACTGCTTTGCAGGCCTTAAATTGTAACTGACATTTCGCTTTGCACCGCCTAGTAGCTTACTTTAACCAGTAATTCCTCTTACTCTTTATTAGAATTATTGTCAACTTAATGAAATGAGCTGAGACTCATGGTGTCAATAAATCTTTGTGCATTTACTTCTGGTAAATTGAATTAGTGTTTCCTGTGATACATTTTTATTTGAAGATTGTCATTCCTATACACATACATGCCACGATTAAAAGTCTCCCTTCAACCATGTAGCTTTAAATAACGAGTATACTTGAATGATAATTAAAACTTAAAACACAACTAATGCTTCTAAAAGGAATTGCATTGGTTATAAATTACACACGATCCTTAGGGACCATTCAAAAATTATGTCACACCTAGGGGTGTGGGTTGTTTGGTTTTTGTGACAATTGTGACCAAGGGGTGGGGGGTGGTTCGGTAATGTGATATCACACAATCAAAACTTATTTCAAACGGTAAAAATATGCGGTAAATTTTTTTTTTAATTTTTTTAACATTTGAAATTATGAATAGCAGTCGGGAAAAAAGATTTAGGTCCTTTAGTGACTTAAAACTTTCTTCCTGATAAAATTATAAAAGAATATAGAATTATTAAAAAATAATTTGGGGGGGGGGGGAGGGAGAGATCGACGGGTTGTGACATAATTATGGATGGGGTGTAGTAAAATTTGTGACAATTGTGACAAAGGGGTGGGGGTGTGTTTAAAAATAGGCAAAAAAGTGACATAATTTATGAATCACCCCTTGTACAGAATTATCTTGTATGTAAATTCAGAAAGTTTTTTGGCATATAAGAAATTCATGTTACTGGACTTTTAGTATGGCCCTACAACATGTATATGGAACATATGTAAGACTAGTTTATTACGGATGGTGAGAGTTGAATATGCGACACGAAGATTTATGTTTTTTCCAGCTTCCATCAGCTCCGTCGTATGGACTGCTGACCAAATCAAGGAATCAAAACGTGTAATGTAGTTCTACCCGATTGAATGAACTTGGTGTTTGACTCTCGTATTTCATTTTTATTTCTACTCATAGACTCGCTTTTCTTTGGTGCCTTTGCAGCTATACTCTCCATTCAATCTCGCACTTTTATAATGTACACATTGGCTTTTTTTGGATTGTCTTTTTTCCCAATGTTTACTGTGTTTGCCGATATGTCTGCCCAACTATGCAAAGTTAGCAATATCATTTCTCTTTTAGCATGTTTGTTTGTTTGTTTGAAACTTGGTTTGAACTTTTCTAATATATAACTGAGTTTATGAGGCTTTTCGCGATTCTTTATTACAACTTGGTTGCAAAGTAAAAAAACAAAACCTCTAGATCATAAGCTCTCCACAAAAATAAATTGTGTAAAATATCGTTACATAACTGATTTTTTATGATAACGCTTTGCTATATTCATTACCTCGTTAAAATGATTGGACATTTTTTTGCACTGCTTTCATTTTTTAATAATGCCAGAGTTAGACATTCTTTGAATGACAATGTGCTGGTTAGTTTCTAAATTTAGAAATAATGTAGGCCAACGTCAATGGAATATTTGTGTGGAAAAACTTGTTCATATATGAAATTTCCATGTATATCTAATACCATGAATAATGCATATGTCCATGTAATGAAATTTGATTCAAAGTACCTGCAGTCTTAATATGGTGCATAGATTGAAATGCAGAATTTTTATTTGCTGTACAACATTCCTGACCCCATTGTGCAATACACAATTGGTACCACTTCCTTAATACCTGCCATAACCCTCTTATCATTGCAATTAAAGGTGGTCTCCCCCTACCTCCATTACATCAGCAGAACTAACACCCTTTCTGTTATCTAACATCAATAATAACCTCTCAGCCTTATGGTTAACTTTGTGTCGCCAGTGTACCAGCAACTGCTCAACAGCCTGCACCTTCCCTTTAATTTCTTATAAACACACTAATAATATTATAAATGCAATGAGATTAGCTGCAACTCATAGTGTCATTAAATAACCTCTTTGTAAATTTTCACTTCTACATTGCATTTCTGTTATCTGCAAATAACAGAAGTTGGACACATACATTGCATACGCTGTAAAGCCAGGTCTCCACCAAGACGTACATGTACGTATAAACATGTTTTTACAAACATATGCAACAAAGTTTGCCCTCCGGGTTTGTTTCAGCCGCCATTTTTAAATATATGTAAATGATAATTTGTACAGCTATTAAAGACATTTAATAGGTGCAGAAATTTGATATTTACCTAAATTTACGAAATGGCGGTTGAAACAAACCCGGAGGGCAAACTTTTTTGCATATGTTTGTAAAAACATGTTTATACGTACATGTATGTCTTGGTGGAGAGCCGGCCATTTTAGAGCTGGTCATTTTATGAAAAAACTGTATATTCTCGTATATGTATTCTTATCATATATCACCATTTATGAACATTTAAAATTGCCAAATATAGATTTAATAGGCGTTACAGGTTTATATATACGGCATATATAATTTTTCCACTCTGCTAACTTTAAAGTATAACCATTATAAATATATGGATTTCTGGTCCCTTTAAGAATCTTTTTTTTCCTAATTCACACCTTGACACGTGTTGTAATCCACGAAAACAGGTTGCATTTACGTACTTTTTTTGGTTCTATACATCAATACTCAATTTTTCTAGAAGCGTGTAAAACATTTGGTTGGCATTGAAGCATGAAACAATGTTTAAATGGAGCGTACTCTCTACTTAGGATCACAGTTTTACCATGGCACCACCATCTTCCTACACTCACACGCTTTGCAGGTTCTGCATCTGCCCTGGCAAAAAATTCCATCGAGGCCCCAGTCCCAAAGCTTACCCGGAATGCATCCTTCTATACTATGCTTGGCCTTTCTGAAGATGCGGGATGAAGGGTTTGTTAATCTACTTTGCTCTGCTCAAGGGCTTATCATAAAATCCGTCGGAAAGTGACTAATCCTTTACTAAAGTTTTCTTATCCAACCTTCCATTCTGTTAATTGGGACATTGGTTAAGTCCTTGTTTTTCATTATTTTGGAATGCAGTTTATTTGTTGTTGTTGATAAGATATAATCCACTATTATGCGTTTACTAATTGTACAACATTTTTTCTCATTAATCCTGTTTATTAAATACATCATTATAAGAATTAGTAGTGCAATACAGCTATATGTAGACATATTGTCATATATATGACATGCAAGTATCTGGCCACATCTGCATTTATGCAACTCTGAGGCTACTCTACATCAACCTGTATCTGCCTCGCGTATTTAATGGAAGACCCCTAAATAGAAAGGAGTACTTGGCAAGTTCAATCTTCTAACATCTCAATTAATAAGTGATGGATCCTAAATGAGCCTCGGTTGAGTTGTTGCTGCACTTTAAGCATCTAACAGCCCTCATCGTCACCCGAACAGGCATTTTTTAGCCCAGATGGTCAAGGAATAATTAATTGCCCATTTTTGCACCACCCAATGAGCAGGCTATGAAATATATCACGTTCACTTGCACTGTCAGCCAGAATTATTAATTTACTGCAGCGTATTGGCGCCATGCTTGCTCTTTCATCTTTGGTTTTTAGTAGCATCTCTTAATTATTAATTCCCAGAGAACATCTGTATAGCAGTGGAACCCCTTTTTGAAGAATGTTGGAAGCAAAGGATATGTCTCATATCTTACTGCTTAGTAAGGGCATTATAAAACCTAAATGGACTTTATGATGTATCCTCTTGATGCTATGATCTCACTGATCAGCACAGAATCATCAGCTTTCTGATTAGAGAACATCGTGATCCTTAAAATAATTTGTTTGCCATCATATTTCTCAACATTTTCTGTTAATGCTTCATGGATTATGCAACGTTTAGTTTTTTTGTATTTTGGTAAAAAATGTTTGCCATTGATCTCTATAGTGTGACTAAAAAGCCTCATCCTCCCTGCTTAAATTTTCTCAACAGAGACAAAATTTGAAAATTGGGATAAAGGGAACATATAGGAACCATGGGGTAAGAAATTTAATAGTGCAAAACAATTTGGCTTTTGACCATGCTTTCAAGGTCATTCAAACAGGAAGTACTTAAAGGATGCAAAAAAAGTTGTAGAGGACTGTTTCAGTCTAAAAATGCTTTCTTTAGTATTACAATGTCCTTCTGTGAATTTATCGATGCACTCCTGAACAGCTTCGAAGCATTTCAGTAAAGCAGTGTTACCCATTTCAAGGGTTTTTGGGTCCTATAGGTGCAAAGCAAATGTATTACATATGGTAATTTATTTTCAGAGATGCATGGTCACGTTATCAATAGAAATGCCACCTGCCTTGGGCATGTTCTCTTCCTTGAAATGGGTCACTTGGATTCACTGCAATGCTTGGAAGCTGTACAGAAGTGCGTCAATGTCCATCACAAGAAACTTGAAATAAATTCACAGAAGGACATTTAAATACTAAATAAAGCATTTTTGGACTGATACCATCCTCCTTTACAACTTTCAAAATCAAACCATAAGTCTATTTTGCATCCTTCAAGTACTTCCTGTTTGAAAGACCTTGAAAAAATGGTCAAAGGCCAAATTGTTTTGCACCATTAAATTGCGCACCCCATCTTTCTATATGTTCCCCTTATCACAAATCACAAATAAGGCTAAACACCAATGCCATTGCCAGGGGATGAGCTTTCATCACCTACATGGGAATTTTGCCTACTAGAGAGGGGGACTTCCACTCCCTCTCAGGGGTCTTTACCGTGCAGCAATCAACATTGGATCTCGGTTTAAACTCTTGTGGCAACCGCTGGGGACTTTCCCCTAGTGTGACGCTACACACAGAAAAACGTTGGTCACACTGCCGTGACCCTTCTCTCACTCTCTTCCTGCAGTGCTCGAGCATTGCTCCAGTAAAAATGTGTAACTTTACATTTACATTCATCTTTTGTATCAGCAAATCCCCAATTGCAAGTGTGTCCCCTTCTATAAATAAAATGTTTTCTACAACAACAACATATTGTGGACTTTTAACCCTTCGTGACAACATAACATACCACGCACTTAACCAAAAGAGTTGCCACTTAAGGAGTTTCACCCATTCGTAAAAATTCCCCACCGACCTCGACCGGGGAGCTTTTAATTTTTGATTCAGAGACATCCTTGGCGCCATTTTGGATATGCAGACGATTCCGCTTAATTGGGCCAGCTGCTTATTTGGGCCAAATCTCAAAGAACAGAAACTAACCCAAGGAACCAACAGTAAATTTACATGTATAATTGGGACAACATTCCGCTTAATTGGGTCATTTAATTTAAGATCACAGTACATATTCTGTACATTTTCTGTTCGAAAACTTTTGCAAAATCAGTTTATAGGACCCGTTTTTCAAGACACGTTCACAATGGAGGCTTTTTAATTGGATTTAGGTTTCAGTTTCACTAAGTTTAATTGTTGTCACTTCCAGTAAAACGTCGGTGCATTGTAAAATTCACTTATACTATTGCATAGCAGAATTTCATTAAAATTATCGAATAAAAATAATTACAAATCTTAATAAAGTGAATGAAAAAACTGATTCAACATTGGGAAAAAAACAAAAATTTGAACATTATAAATAATTCATGTATATAATTCAGTTTTCAGTGAGCTTTAATTGTCCATTTGCCGTACACTGTAAACATGTTCTATAATGCGATTAATTTATATATGCTTAAATTGTTTGTATGGCTAAATGTTACTTCAATGTGAATAAAAATTTACGTATATTATCACACACTTATGTGGAATTCGCTTAATTGGGCAGCCGCTTAATTGGGCCAAAATGCCTTAGTCCCGATGTGTCCCAATTAAGCGGAATCGTCTGTAATACGTTTGCTAAATGCAGATTCTGCAGTTGTGGCATGAGGTCGAAGAAGAAAATTTGAGCTATATACAGCATTTGATTTTCACAAAAATGGCAAGCGATAGTCGTTGAAGCATTCTAATACTCGCAACCTACATTCATTGAATCGCACGGCTTGTTTGCATTCGTCAAATTAAGCCTTTGGTCACATGCCTGCCTTTGACATCATGCTCGCGTGCCTCCATACGTCCTCTATGCATATACTAATTGCAGTGTTTTGCCCGTGAAATGTTGTGAATTATCACAAATGAGCTTCTTCACGCTGGCTGGTTAAACCTGCTGTGCGTCCATGCTGAAAGAATATGAGCTTCTGCATGAAACCGCTGTCGTGTATCCGTTCTGCCTGTTCGTCGGCATTCTCTCTTAAAATTGCAATTTTTGTCAATCTTTCTGATCTTTGAAATCTATTCAGGAGAAAATGTGTATGCGCCATATTTAGATATCGTGCAATCAATTGTAGAATATGAAATTGCCATTAATTCTATTAATTTTGAAACTGCAATATTTCTGAACTAAATTTGCTGTAATTCTCTAAACTGTAGTTGTATATTCTCATAAATACTGCATATTTTTTTACATAACCACTGCGTAGTTCTTGAATAAACACACTACACTGTTATTGCATAAACTGCACAATTCTTGCATAAACACTGCCCATATATTACATAAGCACTTCACTTGTATTGCATAAACACACTGCCACTGCACATGTATTGAATCAACAAACTGCACGCGTAATGCATAACCGCTGCACACGTTGCATAACCACTGTACATGTATTTTATAACCACTGCACATACATTGCATAAACACATTTACATGCATTGAATAAAAAACTGCACGTGTATTGAATAACCACTGCACATACATTGCATAGCAGCTGCACATACATTGCATAACCAATGCCCATGTAGTGCATAAACACTGCACACACACGTTGCATAAACATTAAACATGTAGTTACTAAACACTGCACATGCATTGCACGGTCACTGTACATATTACATAACCACTGCACACTTATTACACAAGTACTGCACGTGTATCTCGTAAAATTCTGCACATGTATTGCGTGACACTCCACATGCATTGCCTAAACTCTGTACTTTTGCATAATTATCTAAGTATTTTTGTGCACTTCTAACAACGATAAATATGATTACAAATCATTCCCAGTATTATGCAAGTTTGAATGAGCTTAGTGATTTTAATTGTTTTACTTGGAACCATAATAGCATTAATCCAAGTTAAGGCGTAATCAATTTTGCGACTAAAATCTTAAAAATGACACAAAAACGTTTTCCAATTTCGATATAAAATCCATTATCAGAATTTCTTGTTGAAGCGTTGGAAGCAAACTGACGGCGTTAATGATTAATTGATTTTGGCACGTTTAAGGCTGATTTACGGATTTAAAGCCATGATGTCTTATGCCCATGGGATTTACCCTAATTCGTTACTGCTTCGTTCTCAAAAGCACTTTGCTTTATGAGACTGACTTAGTTCGTATATGTGAAATTGATAAACATCAAGTTTCTCCAACACATTATTGACTATAAACTTGATTTCAAACGTACATTACTGATTTATTACATGGTTAGGGTGCCTGTACATTTGTCCAATATAACCCAGCTTTAGTATATTATACTAACAAATTTAGCATGTAATGTAAATATGCATTTCAGCGTGTTAAAGTAAAAATGCTATTGCGATTGTTGTTTAAATGGTGCTGGGGAATTTATAGGATGGGCCTTTGTATGTTCCAACAGATTTTCAGGACACCCTACTGTCGCAATATACCTGCATAAAGGCCCATACGACACCAAGTGGTGGTTCTGTTTAGGGGCCATTCAAAATTATGTCACACCTAGGGGGTGGGTTGTTTGTTTTTTGTGACAGTTGTGACCAAGGGGTGGGGGGTGGTTCGGTATAATGTGACATCACACAATCAAAATTTATTTTGAATGGTAAAAAATAGGCGGTTAATTTTTTTTTTAAATATTTGAAATTTTGTATAGCAGTCGGGGAAAAAAAGATTTGGGTCCATTAGTGACTTAAAATTTCTTCCCGATTGCTACTCATCAATCATTATAGCAATCTATTATTTAATATTAATATCAACATTGGTTTCATTAATTTAAAATTAAGTTTTTTAATATTTGTAAGTATTTTAACAAATAAAATTATAAAAGAATATGGAATTATTAAAAAATAATTGGGGGTGATCGATGTGTTGTGACATCATTATGGATAAGGTGTAGTAAAATTTTTGGCAAAGGGGTCGGGGGTGTTTAAAAAAGGCAAAAAAGTGTGACATAATTTATAGATCATCCCTGACATGTTATGGGTTTGGCTATAGTGATAATTTTCATCCACTTGTTATTTTGAATAATACAAAATATCTAAATACGGGATATAAAAAATCGTAATCAAGTTTGTTTGATCCTTGCAGCTTTTATAAAAAGTGATAAGCCAAAGCAATTTCCTGGTTTAACAATGAAACATGTAAGGCTCGCCGATCCAGTTATCAAGTTGATGGATAGCAGCGGACATGTAGATCAAGAATTGGCCATAGGAAAGTGGAACACAGACTCAGTTGAGGAATTCTTCCGAACACACATGGATGACGTGGAGAACATTCTATAATATATATATACAATGCACTGTATCTTACGAAATATTTAAAAAATTCCGAAATAAAATTGCTTTCATTTTGTATAACAATGTTCACAGAATTTGTTCTCAGAATGATGCTACCGCGTGATGGTAAGGACTTGAACACATTGAGTTTCATACGTTTGATGGCTGGTTCTGTGCCATTACTATCGCTAAGTGAGAGAAAAACCCAAAAATTCCACCACAACATGCCAGATTAAAAAAAAAACATGCGCAAATAACACAAGAACAAAAACCACCTCCAAATAACAAGAGAAACCTACCGAGGTGACAGCACGAGGCCAAAACAGCAAAAGAAAAATGTCGCCTAACCTACAGAGGCCCGGGCAGGTCACGTATTTGATACTTCGACTCCGTCCAAGAGGAGGTCGAACCCACCCTTCGAACCAGATGGCACCACCTGTTTGGGACTTTTTCAAAATTCAAATTCCGAATTGCCAACACTCTGTCCTTTTCCCTGGGAAGAAATTTCTTTAAATTGCTAACATGCACTATCGAAATAGGAGGCGTACCCTTTCTCGTGTCCCGAAACGCATAATTCACCTGGGACACCTTTTCCACAATCTGATAAGGGCCGTGATAGGGCATTTTAAACTTCCCCTGGCCTAAACGGGCTGGAGCTAAATCCCTTATCAAAATCCAGTCTCCTACTTCAAATTCTACATCTCTATGGGATTTATTATACGCAATCTTTTGTATATTTTGCGCATGACATAGGGCCTTTGTTGCCCGCAATCTACGCTCGCGAACTGCAACCTGTGGCCCCACCATAGGTGGTTGTCCCACCGTATTATATACTGGCAACCGCGGTAAATACCCATGCATTAATTCAAATGGAGAGGCTTGCAATGACGCCTGTTTTGCAAAATTATATGCTGCAACCGCCCTATTCAGTGCAACTGTCCATCCCCCCCTGACATTTGCCTTCAGGGGCCATTATTCGGACCGTCGTCAACAGCGTATGAATCATTCGCTCTGCCAAACCATCCGCTTGCTGATGATAAGGCGTCGAAGCTCTATGCCTTATACCATATTTCCT
>JAQGBW010005442.1:0-12002 GCA_034698625.1 Julus scanicus
AAACTTTTTTATTTTGAAAATGAAGTGAAGTGCAAATTTTACCATTGAAATACATAGGGTACCAAACCCCCTTAAATCGCAGTACAAAAAAAAACGAATTGCAAGATGTTTACATATCTGAATAGTGTCTGTTCCCACTTTATACTAATTTGTTCTTTCCTCTTTAATTTTCGCTTAGGCCTGAGAGCAATAAAACGGTGAAATTCAAGCAGTGAGTTTATGCAAACTCTCCGGATATTTACAATAAAAACGCGTAGCCATATACACGCATTATTGAATGTTAATAGGAGGGGTGGTTTAGCAAAACGCAGCGAAGCTAACGAGGTTGAAATATTCACAGTCAACGCACCAATAACGTAGCTAGGGTGCTTCCTTCATGCAAATTTGGTGTAGTCGTGGTTGCGTATACGTTTATTGTCATAACGCCGTCGGCATGAGTGAAATACACCTATAGCAATGTTATAGATTTTGAAGGCAAATGCTCAGCAAAGTCATTATGAGGCTTTTGAAAATAGGCCTGCAAAGAGCGTAAAGAATGCAGAGAGACATTTGGAAAGAACCCAAAATGAACGTTAAAAAGGGAGATATAAGAAAGTCGTCAAGTATTTCAAATGTCGACCCTGTGACTTCCAAACAACGTTCTATGATATTGGCTAACCAGTTTCATGAAGATATTATATGCAACAACTATTATCTACAGAAAAATATGAAGTATTTTGCGGGCATCTTGCCAGACCTCTCTCTACACCAATCAAGATTCAGCCAGAAGACATACAAGAAATTGACATTCTCTACTACATTTGCCTTTTTATATAAGAATACAGTTTTCAGCACAATTTGCCTGCGCTTTTTACAGACCGTATATAAGATGGAACTTAAAAGCCCATCTTTAAATTTGACAAATAGAAAAGAAAATATATAGAGGGACTTTTTAAGTTCAGTTTCAAGGCAGAGATTATGTTGTATCAGATGTATGAAAGGCGTCAACAAAGTCTCTGAATAATTTAAAAAAATTTAAATGATGAGAAAACAATGCAGAATCTTTGTTATATAATTACAAAATTGGGGTTTTTTTTCGCATGATTTAGAAAACTTTTTCAAGAGAATCATGCTTCCAACATCATTGGTAATATTCAAAGTGATCCTTTACTAAAGGTTGTTGAATGTCCATAATCTTAGTATATTTGTGTGCAATAAATTGCCCAGAGAAAATGGTGCAAAACATTGCTGCTTTAAATTTGATCCGCTTAAATATTTGTTTTCATTAATAAGTGGCATCATGTGGCATTCAATATTTCAAAAATGTGGCTATCGAAAATCTGGACAATAACATTGCACAGCAAAATAAAATCCTGCATAGAAAATGAAAATAAATAATAAAAAACCTACTTTTGTTTTATAAATGAAACAACCATCAACATCAAAGCAAGGCATCGTCCATACCATCGCATTTTCAAACAAAAAGGAACAAAAATATCTAAGAAAAATGTAAATAATACAATAAATAAAAATGAAAAAAAAATCAAAACCTTTTATCATGCCACAATGACAAATGATTTTAAATTTACCATACCGTAAGATGGATGACTTCTTATCTTCTGTTACCATAAATCCACCAGTTACAGTAATCACAGAATTTAAGCAAAAACAAACATTTCGTTTAATTTGTTTCAAGTACCTACGAAATGGCATACAATCAAAAGAATTAAATGAAAAACGATTCGATACTTTTATAATAACTACAATTTGATCATTACTGACGTCCTCGTATTAAATAGAATAGCAAGGGCGTATCAAGATTGCAATTTATAAAGACAAATTGGTATTATAGACATTCAATATAGACGAAGAAAACTGAGTGATATGAATAAAACTGAGCAAAATCTCTAAAGTAAATTTCAAAAGTAACATTATTTGAAATGATAGAAGTAATTTAACTTTTTGTAGTAAGTACCTCAACTATGCAAAGTATACAATGGACGTCAATCGTTCATTCATTCTCAATTCCAAAATGGGACCATTAAAGTTATGCACAATTTTATTCATACCATTCTTTGATTGATACCTACAAATGCAAACACTGTAATTCCGAAGCTTTGATAGAAAATCGTTGTCTGCCATACTGTCCCCAGGATATGAATACATGCATTTGGATGAAAAATAAATATGAACCAGGATCGCTTTACTTGTAGACCTGCAGATATGATTAAATATATTTGCAAATAAAATGAGATACAAAAAAATTCAACTTCAAGAATTTTAAATACAGTAAGAAATGAATAATAAACTATCAAAAAACATTATTTTCAATATAAAAATTAATGCATGCCTATGCCGAGATTTATGAAAACAATGATTAATATCGAAATGCTGGTCAAATTAATTAAGCAAAGCTTTGAAAGTTTTTAACAATAAATTATGAATTATAATGAAAATTACACAAAACAAAATACAAATTTAGCAGGAGAGAGGCTTTGACTCTTCAACTTCTTCAGAAATCAACTTCAATTTCAAATTAAATATATTTTCTCTAATGGAAAAACTAATCAAATTAAAATTTTGAAATTTAAAATTAAGAATTGTTAAGAAAATAATTAGAACGTCTAATAATCCAAAATAAGGTAACTAAAAGATGCTTTGAAAATGTTATACAATTGTTTTTAAAGGCACCAGGACGAAGACTTAGGCCGCTACAGTAGAAGAGACAATCAGCGTCACCTGTGCACTAATGCTGACTAATTATTTTTTGAAGTAAATTCCATAAAATAAAGTACAAACCTCAAAAAACAGAGGATTAGATTAATTTTGGTCCTTATTTACTTTTTCGAACTTTCAAAAAACGTTGCGCAAACTACTACTTGAGATAACAGTAACGATTACCTTATTAAAAAGATTTCATAAAGACAAGACCTTAAATTGAGGAATTTTTCTTACTCAAGTTTGCTCTCAAGGACTGATGAGAATTACTTTTAAAGAATGTACGAGGAATCAAAGACGAGCCTAAAGTTTTAGATCTTCTATAATCAATATTTAAATAGGCAATTGGCTAATTAAATAACTGCGAATGTTTGTTTTGCAACTATCTATGCAAAGTAAACTTGCACAAATGGTCATTAGATGGCTCGGCACAAGAATGTTCTAATACTTGGTTAAATGGATGAAATTCATAGTAATTTAAAGGCTAGTTCTACAAAGTTTAGTACATTCGTAGATCAATGTTCGTAACTAGAAATTATTAAAAGTAACTGTAAATAAAGGGTACGCTGTTGCACATGAAAAGAACCCCGATGCAGAATTTCATCCTTAACATTGCAATTTTTAACATTGCAAATTTGGGTCAAACTATCAAACTATAAATGGCTCTGGAAGCATCTGTCGTAAATTATCTTACTTCATGAAAATCGTGGAAAAATCTTGGATTATCCTTGTACCTTAAGTGTTTTGAAAATGGCCCAAAACTTTAAAAATTTGCAGAAATTGGGTATTATTCTGAATAAAATATGTTAAGGAGGTAAATATATGGATTTCTATAAGATACAAACATCATCGCTGTTATTTGCTAAAAGAAATACGCATAGGTGGAAATCCTACACATATCAAAAGCAAAGTCAGCATTAACTTGAAGTTTAGGAGTTAACATCCGTGTTACCAAATCTGAGATCATTTAAAGTTCATTGAGCTCGTCGATGTATTATGGGAAGAAATTATCAGAGATAAGGGGTGACTTAAATTAACTTAATATATGGACTTGAGATCGATCTCGGATTGTTTGTTTGTTTGTTTGTTGATTTTTAACGTTGGCCTATTTCCGATCTCGGATTAACATAAGGTCATACGAATAAGCTTTACTTAATGTATCCTCGATCTTAAAGATAAACCAAAATTTTAAAAAGAAAACATAGTAATACTAACCCACGACATACAGTGTATGTAGCTTATGCCAATTGTTTGCTATACAAGCGAATGACAAGAGACTATTTCCAATAACAGCTTAAAGTTAAGTGGTTGGTATCGGTTTCTCCTCATTGCTTAAACTGTTGGAATGGTTGCCATCATCTTTACTGTTCAGCGATGTCAAAGGACTTCCTTTCCCGAGGGAATGATTTGCCAAAGGCACATTATCAGAGTTCGTGCAAATTGGACTTGGAAGTGGACATTGGAGTTCTTGTTGGGATATGACGTCTTTCGCATTATGTTCTACAGGCAGTGCACTAGTGGCATGACTAGAAATACTAGAGCAAGTAGTGTTATCTTCCACTACTTGTCCTTCCTGGCCCATTTCCGGTTCATCGGCATCCTCTTCGCAGGCACCACAGTCCGCCACGTCACTTTCGTCGACATTGACACCTATGCTAACATTAGACACATTGTCCACTGCTATGGATGACGGGTCAATCCACCTGCCAGCACTGGACAGCAGCTCTCCATCTTCTTCTTGACCAAAGTCCAGTGGAGATTCCATTTGCAAAATGGTTCCATCGTCGATGGGTGGCGGGATGTCGCCTAGCATGGCTAAAGATTCTGTGCCGTTGGGATTCTCTGCAGCAATGGGTACGTTAAACGTCAATGGGTTAAAGTCGAATTCTGGTGGAGGCAGCAAAAGTTCGTCCTCCGCATCGAAATCTACATCAGGAGTGGTGGCCTCGTCACTGGGATATCCATAATAGCCTCCCATGTAGCCTACCTGGTTGCCATATCTGTACGACGGATTTACAGAGGTGAATGACGATAAGCTGTAATCCGATTGAGATAATCCAGTCCGACAGTAGATCCTCGGTTCCGGTTCAATGGCTTGATAGCTTGGGATATCCTCGACATCAGCACGGACAACATCCACAGTTCCCAAGACAGTTCCCTGCTTGGCCGATGCGATCATCTCTTCTTGTATACTGACATCTGTCTCTTCAATCTGCGTCCACAATGCACAGAAAAGTGACAAAGATAAAAGGAGATATCAAAACATTTTTCAAAACATAAAGCTGAGCAACGCATTGAACTATTTATTTGCACATGATTTATGATAACTTTTAAAAGCACTCATGCCTACAATTTGAACACAGTTTCTTAATTACCAAAAGTTGAATTTTGTGCCCTAAATAATGTTTATCATAACTCTGAGATTTATGATAACTGATAACTCAATTATTAAAGCGTACCAACTTACCTTGTCATTTCCAAAGTTAGAAACTCCATTCCCAGCAATCTCGCCTTCACTCAACTTGCTGTCAGTGTCCTCGATATTGGAAGATGGAGTTGGCAGAGAACATGTTGTAAGTAAGGGTTTCGTTTCACCATCTTCTCCATTCGGGAGAGAGGACAGTCGACGGCTTTTGGATACTGGAGATATGGAGCAAGAATCTTCGTCCATTTCATCAATTTGGGCGAACATATTCGAGTGAACTCTGCAATCCTTGTCCTTTAATAGAACACAAACAACAACAAAACCATTTTAGTCAAGCGGTATTATTTTTGAAAACACCATTTTTGGCTTAAATAGAAATAACAAAGTTTTAAAATAATAACAATCCAAAACTATTTTAAGATATTTCAAAATTATAGCTAATTATAATACACGGTGTATTTGATAAATTAAAGAAAAGTAGTAAGGGAAAGTTTTATTTAGCAAATTTCCTGCAATTGGTTATGGATTTTAATCCTTGTTTGCAATACGTGACAAAGTACAATGTCTAACCATGAATTTAGAGAGATCATTAACTTGTCAATTTATTGTAAATTGATTGTAATTTTCACATAATTCGATGATTACATTGAATTGTCTTTCGTTATTGGAAAATCATGCAAAATTTGTCAAAACAAATTAATCCAGGTTAATACTTGGCAAGAGTATATGTCAGTACACACACTTTTGGCACTCAAAATTGTGAAACATGCATGGTTACTATTCACAACGACAGCTGGTTTTTATAAAACATAACTACAACTAGCCAACTGTTGCGACGATGTAATGTACTTATAGGTTTCAGTTAACAAATTTTCGAACAGCATGAAGTTTTATAGCAAATTTTGCCAACTACAAAGATAACGCCTTCATGTTTAACATTTTTCATATTAATGTTTAGAAAAAAAACATTAAAACCTAAGTAAAAATGTACAGTCTCTCCAGAGGAAAATGCCATCAGGGAAACACAGCATCATTATGAGCTAAAAAAATGAAAACAACCTTTTATTGCAAATACTATGTAGCTGCGTACATTAAATTTAATTCCACGTAAAGAAATTTTCAGATAACAAAAGGCGAAACCTGCTCAAAAACAATTTCGCTAATTTCACCAGAGTCATTGTACTATTGTGCCTCAATTTTTCAGAAGCTAGGCCTAGCAGATGTTTGTTATGGAGTAATTAACAAAAAGATATAAGTCCTCAGTAAATAAACTCCAATCGTTACAGAGACGTTAATTAGAAATAAGCTGCTATACACTCGTAAGAATTAAGTACTTCATTCTTATGTGTGGCCAAATTTAATGCGCACTTAAGTTTTTTTTCTTCTTCTTTTTTTCTGGATCAGAAAATCAATGATCAATGGTCGAATAAAACGTCATAAAGAAATTAATTGGGACGTTTGTGCTTCTTTGGTGAAATGCATTAATAAAGCACTTTTCCTCTCTTCGTTTTCCGTCCCATCTTTTGGCCAAATTACTTTCTGCGAAGCTTCGCATTAATGTAATTTTCCAACATCGTGTAGTGACATGAGCGCATCGTTGGCGTTTTTCATAAGGGTTCCCTTGTCTCCTCAATGGATTCCCCCAGGAGACTCCCCATGTCAGGATCACTTTGCATTTCAGATTAAAGTGCTGCATTTATGCTAGGTAATGTCATTAGGGTGAATTAAAACTGTTGTTCAATCGAATTATGCGATACACGCAATATATTGCATGACGCCCTTGAAGAGCCTCGCTAATTCGCACTTTTTTCAGAAATATACGAAGATGAAGATATTGCCACATTCTTTTTATTTCACTCCTTAAAATTCCTCCATTATTCCGATAATGTAACGCGTAAGGTAATTGCTTAAACTTCATTTTGGAAATTAATACACCTACCATATACTGCCACTTAATTTTCGATAAGGTACGTTATTATAACTACACTATACAATTAACTGCACGTGTCAATGGCTGCCAGGTATTCTTGTTCTCAATTGCATTAAACGTAATGAGATTCTCAAAAGTGGTTATAAATGACTTTTTTATTTAAATGATACCAGTCGAAGCCGAAATAGTACAAACAATTTAACTTTAAATACTGGCTTGTTAAATTAAATTAAATACGGTTCTGTTAACCATGCTTGTTACAGGTTTATCCAAATACTTTGAACATAAAACTGATATAATCATTAAAACATGGTAATGTTCCCTAAAGAGGAAATTTGAAGTTATTAACCATCAAGGCCCCCTCCCCGAAATCCAAGAAAATTTACAAATTTCCAGCAGAATCTATAAAATATAAAAGGAGAATTGCACTTTTTCATTAAAAGTGTGATTTTTCTTTGGTGAAGATGCACTTTTTTTTAAAGTAAAAGTGTAATTTTTTAAGGAACAAATTTATGGGGTTTTTTTAAGTAAAAATGCGATTTTTCTGTATTAAAAGTGCAACTTCACCTGGGCCAATTCTCGGCTCGGCCAGGCCCTGCATAATACTGACGATCTTAAATATATATGACCAAAATAGTCCACTCCAAGATTTAGGACTCTTCCACCCCTAAAAAGTGAGTACACTGACGGCCTTGTTAACCATGAATTACACTTTAATTACATTATGTTACGTTTTTTCCTTCCCTCAAAATATAGACATTAAGAAAAATGGAAGTTTCTAAATTAGTAACCAACGATTTAACTTCAAGGAATTTGTTCAAATTGGTTAACCAGTTTTGGATGACTACATTCGAAAGATATAGTACCTTTCAACATTTCAAATTACATTGAAAACAAAGTTATGCTGCCGTTTCCTTAGCTTTTATTAAACTAACAGTTTGAAATTTATGGGAAAACCGGTAGCGTTTCCAATGACAGTTCCTTAAGATATCAATAGCTTCATGGTATGTTTTCCTAACAGGCTAAAGACCTTCCATTAATAAATAAGAAATACCTTTTGAGAGCCTGGAATGTTTGTTGAGGGTTGGTCGTCACTCGGGCTATTTTCAGTGGTGTCTTTTTGCAAAACTCCATGGTAACCACCACCGTCATCGTGCCTTTTATTCCAATAGAACCTATATTAATTAAAAACGTTCGTCTATAGCGGGGAATAATCTCATTACATTATTGCGATGGGAATTAATAGCGTACAAAAGCATATTACATCTCAATTTAAAGACATGGCGGAGCTGAAAAGTCCAGCTAAACTGATTTTCAGCTAAGCCAATCACCAACAAAGGTAATTCAATGCGCACATTTTTAATCGAGTTTTATGTCTTTTGTCAATCCATGCATTGTAAAATTGTCGAGAGTGAAAGCCCTCACTTCATCCATTTAAGATTCTATCTACACAACAGCGTTTTACCCGATGAAGAAATGTAACAAAAAAAGTAATCAATAGAGAAGCAGATGCAAATTTGGCTATCTATATCATTGAAGCTATTTTTGTCCAAGATTTCATTTCTGTGAAGTCCCGCTGCCTCTTAAGATCTTCCTAAACACATTGAATTTGTAGGGAATTTTTTTTATTATTAGAGGGGAAAAAATAAGTGCCTTCAAAAAAAATGTAATTTACTTGACATAAGGAATTGTTTTAAATGCGATGCTCAGTATTTTCAATGAATCTAAACCTATTTCTATCTCCTTGAAAGAAGATCAGAGCTAAAGTTGGTGACAGATTAAAAAAAAAGACGAAGATAAAGTAGAATTTATTTCTAATGCAGCAGACTTTAGTTTTTCATCCTAAACTCGAGTTAAATTTTTCATTAACTTTGACAACGAAAAGATGATGAAAGAAAACTGCAAACTCAATTTTACGTTTCTAAAATGTGTCCATAATTGCAAACATAAGGGCTATAAAATCATAAATCAAAACCAGTTTAGACGATTGTTATTATGTTTCATAGTTTTTTTTTATGTCTCTCTTACTTGCTGGTAAAATCTGATTGAGAATCAAACAAAGCAAAACTAAATCCATCTACACATAGTTTCTTCAAACCCAAACTTGTCCCTTTTCAAGAACTTCAATGACAAAAAAAGGAGACACTCAACTACTTTAAACCACTACTTTTTTTATCACACAATATACATAAATGTGCCCCAAAACAAATGGGATTGCTATCTCTTCATGCACTTAACTTTAATCCATTTCTGATTCTTTCTACTCGTGAAATGTTTGATTTCTTCATAAAACGAAAAGCAAACTCGTGCATTTGAAGTTGAAACAAGTTTCTACACTTCAGGGAAAGAGAAAGTAAAAGAATTGATGTATTCGCAAGAAATTTGGGAATGATGCTTTGATCACAATAGATTTATTTTAATTCTACTTTGCTTAATGCCCTCTTAAAGCTAAATTATCCTATTTAGTGGTTTGTATGAATGGCATCAATCTAATTGGTTTTAGACCTAAACGTTGTGCAACTATTAGGAAAATCGCATTTGAGCAACTGCGCTGTCGGTAGTTGACAAATTGCAAATAATGTTCGCAAATTAGTATTGATAGTATGCGTGTGACGTCATTCACCAGAGGGCATGCGTTCTCATTGACTTTTCCGCCGTCTTTGTAAACATTGATAAGGTAATGATGGAAAATTTAGTGAAACTGAGGGATATTTCGGAAACTAGTTGATAAGCCGAGGCCAATTGCTTTCAGCATGACATCAAAAGTCGAATTTTTTTTTTAAATATTGTGTTTGCAAATTCACTCATAACTAAATACATTTTATTCAGAATATTGCTACGAGTTACTGCAAATGAATACTAATGTGGCATTCGTAGATAAAAATATGATTAATTCTGTTTAAATAATGCTAATGCGCTTGATCGGACTAATTTTCGATTTCAACTTGATTTTCCTTTAATTTCCATAAAATCCCAAAGGACTTTCGTTTCCAGTATTTCTCTTGTTTTACATCGCAAGTTCCCTGTCTGTATTTATTTTTTTTATTCATTTTTTTTTTTTTTTTTTTTTTTGCTTTCAAGAGTTAGCCTAATTTATTAGATCGATGCACTCGAATGCAGTTGCTCTCTTGCAATGAATGTTGCAAATGAAATATTTTCTATTTTGCGCCAGTTATAAATTTCCCCTTTTTATAATATACGGTTAAGTAAAAAGATTAATTTATCAAGGCTTATTTAATCAATAATCAGTGCTGACTGCACGAAGCCTCTGTTGTACTTGATTGCAAGAAAATAGCGATGAAAATTATATGGGAAACTGATAGCCTTTTCCAGTTGAATTGTGATCTACGTGCAGTCGATAATTTGCACATTAAATAGCAATCAAAATGCTAACCCAGCACAAATGCATGGTTTGAGAGACCATATAATTTGCTTTTATATGCCAGTATGAAGAGATAATTTTATATTTATTGCCCGAAGGTTTGTCATATACTTACTTGGCTAAAAGAGCAGCGGCTAGAAGGCAAATGACGAGACCAATGGCAGAGCAAATAACTATAATTACGATTTCCTTATCCGAAATTGCTGAAAATTAAGCGAAATTACATTCATTAATATCCATGCATCATTTATTGCAAATATATATACATAATGACTCCGTATTGTTTTCTATAAAAATTTTCAACTTTAATATATGTATAAAAGAAGTCGTTCTATGATTTTATATCAATCTGACTATATTCTCGAGTATAGGTTTTGATTTTAGTTTCATCATTGTATTGCATAGGGTGATAAGTTATCTGCCATTTTAAGTGCTGATAACCAGAATTCTATAACTAAATCACAATTAACTTAAAACTAAAATATGAGACTTGGAACGTTACAATTTTATGTGTAATGAAACATTTTAAGCTTTCAAAAATCTAACTCAACAAGGAGGTGTCAGTTGTATTTCCTTGTTAATTAAATACGATTATCTGATATTGGAACATCCTGTACATATAGCGTATTCAACTTTACCAACTTGATCAGATCTACATGTAAATTTTTAGTAAACTGGTTTCAGAGACTAGCACAAACCGTAACTAATATCATTTAAATCTAGAAACATCTCAAAGGTCTTTAAGTACATAGACGTAAGTGCACTTAGATGTACAAGGATGGTATAGTCTTTAATAGCCTGCCAATTCATGCAATTTAATACAAAAATAGATTGAGTGTTTGTCTCAAACTAAATTGATCATCGCTTTTGAAATACCGTATAGGGAGAACAGTTGTTTTTAAGACAAAACCAGTCAACATATAGTAGAGGGCCATATCCAGTCATTTCAGGAGAATGCTCCTACATCAGTAGCGACTTAGACATAATTGTTAAATTGAATTTTTAATAAATCTGGACTTTTGCCAGGAAGGCAATTCCATCGTCTAATCGCATGTAAAAAGAAATACCAATAGTAAGCATCCATCTGGCACGAAGCCAGGTCAAAAGATTTGAGTGATTATGTCTACTCCAGTAGTGGCCATTAGGCGTTAAAATATGAGAATTACAAGAACGATTTAAACGTTTGAATAACCCCATAGATAACATTTCGCATCTGGACCTCCACGTGTCCCAGTTTAGAGAATGGAACATTTCTGTCACACTCGCGGGAATGTTGGTAAACGCTCTTAAAAAATCTAACAAAATTTTAAAATGAAACAAGCACTTGACGACCACGTACCAAGAGAAAAGTTAACTCCTTTGTGGAATGACATCCAAATGTATCTATTTAGATAGTTGAAGATTTTGCTCAAGGCAAATTTAGTTCATGTGCTGGAAACGTCAACAGCCTAATGACTTGTGACGCACTTTCTTGTACTGTTACTGCTTATACAGGGTTCCCCCAGAAATAAAATATTCAACTTCCCTGACTTTTCCCTGACTTTTCCAGGTTTTAAAATTTTTTTCCC
>JAQGBW010005443.1:0-11998 GCA_034698625.1 Julus scanicus
ACATGGTACCTCCTACTTTATGTAGGGATTTTTTTGACACATGTACCTCTTTTATATGAGTTACATGACTAAGAGTGATAGAGAGATGATAAAATGACTAGGAAAAAAATGTAAAGAAACAGTATACCCTTGGGTTTAATAATATATGGCACATACAGTTTAACATATGTATGTATGTATATACATGAATATACTGTAGATGAAAAATATCATTTATGTTATTTTGTAAGTAATCACATGCAAATATGCCTCTTTAAGGCCATACAATTAAGTATATGTCCGTATATGCTTGATTTTAGTTATGTCCTTATTTGCGCACTTTTCAGGCGTAACCCTGGTGCAAAAAAACAATAGAAACCAATGGAGATTTCTATTGGTTTCTATTGTTATTTGGACACTTTATTGGCTTTAATTGTTTTCTATGGTTCCTTTATGGACTTCTATAGTCTTCTATTGACTTCTATATGGTTTGGCTGTATATATTGACTGAACAATAGCAAACAAAAGAAAACACAATAAAACCAATAGAAATGTTCTATTGATACCAATAGAAAACAAAGTTCCAAATAACAATAGAAATCTCTAGTGTTTTTTACCAGGGAAGGAGAATTAAATATGACTATATCAGTTTTCACTCTTGACAGGTTGTTCTGAACCTATCGTGGTCGTAAACAAAGGATTGGTTGTAGATTGTAAAAAGGTAAAACTTTGTAGATTGGTTTAGTCAACCGTTATGCGCTAAAACTAATGGCGATTTCATTGAGTTTGCATACATGTACTGTTTGGCGATTCTTGATCATCAACTAGGCTTACGAAATAAAGTAAATATTGGTCCACATGTAATTTAAAGACGTTTTCAGTAAAGGCCATAACGGCGTTCATCATGCAGTTAACGTCTACATGACTATTATCGTATATAGTGTATACATTGCTTATTCATCAGTATATGCGTAAAATATTAAGATGGAAACGGATGAGGAATAATATTAAGGGAAGCACGTTACACTGTCTTGGCAGTCATGTTATGTGCTGTTATTCGATGAAATTAAAACTGAAGAAGAGTTATGGCCAGTCAGGCCTTAAAAGTAGACAAAGGGCCCTTCAACAATTTTGGCATTTTCAAGTGAACATGGAAGCTTTAACTTCGAAATGTAGAACTTATTTGAAACAGTAAGCAAAAACGCTCTTGTGGATTCCTTCAACAAAGTCTTTCTTTTTTTTTTTCTTTTTTGGTTTTGCAAACGGATGAATGAATCTTCATTCTTTTATTTATACTTTGTGAATAATGGATGGTGAAAATGTCATGAAATAGACAATGAACTTTGTGTGCAATATGACATGATAAGGACATTAATTTAATGAGTTTATTAAGATGTTTCCATGGTGGCTGTTAATTAAATTTAAAGGTGATATCAATGTCGCAATTAGAGACACAAATGCAATTATTCCAAATTAAATTTAAGCGCAGTTTAGAAACTATATTCAGTATAGTACTCCAGTTAACCATGATCCATTGATTATTTATACTTAATTAGATTAATATTTGTCGTTCTTGTACAAATCCTCGAATGACTAATGTTAAAAATATTTTTAGATTGTTGATTTCAGTGATATCGTGAAATAGACAATAACGATTTTCCTTAAGTTTCAGCATTTGCATATACTATATATCCAGTTGTTTGTTCAATATTACGAATAATTAAATCGAATTAAGCATACTTGGTTAATAATACAGTAGTCAAACACTATGTGTACCCATCACTGGTTTGTTTTTGTTGTATTTGCCAGTTTTTTTCAATAGTGGTGAAGTTGATATCCGAATGTAGTTTAGAACTTTACACCAGCAAAGTATTGCGTCAAGAATAGAATTCGTATACTTAAGTAGAATTCAAAATAGAAATGTTAATGCTCATTGATTTTGGTTTAAGTAAAATTCAGGTATATATTATACATATGTGCATACATTAGTTTCTGTGTAGTTTTTCAGCTTCAAGCATTAGTAGTTGTTCAGTAACTAGTGAACACATACGATTCTACAGGGATGTTGATGTAAGCCAAAGTACAAGCCATGGGTTTAAGTAAAAATATCTCTGTAACCCCATAGGACACGTGCATATAGGTTTAGTGAGATGTATTGCATCGGGTTCTAAGCCAATGACAGGTTCACTAGTCAATCCTAGTATTCATCAGGGAATGCTTAAGCTAATACGAGGATATGGGTCCCAGATAGAATAGTAATGTTTACTGATTACAAGACATGTAGATTGTAATTTTGCAATGATTTCTCTGCTGAATTTGTCCAAATATACATCTGCATATATGCGAAAGATTTTGAATTCTGGACGTCGTATTTGGATTAGCAGTGTATAGTTTCTGTCGCTTCAGGTATGGGAGTGGAGGGTTGTCGTATTAATTATAATATTCTCAAATTTTGACCCAGTTGCCAAGCGTGCTCGTAGAAATGCAGTTAACTAAAGCTTGTGCTCGAGGCTTACAATGCAATTTGTTTACAAAAGCTCATATATAAGCTGCCACCCATCCAACCAAGATGTCAAAGAGCCAGAGGATGGACACTGTCGTTAATGGTCGAATTGTTCCATCAGATCCATCAGTCAGGGTTCAAGAGCCTCGGGCTGCTCCTAAACAGATGCACTCAAACCCAATTTACTAGGCTCTCCGGTAACGCACAATTAGATCACTTAAGTTTAAAAGCTTTGTCTTTTCTCATGGCGTGGTAAGCTAAAACAACAAGGTCGCTAATTCATCCCTAACGCTGGATTCCAATGACCGGAAATGGCGGGTTGGCATGCTTTCCAGACTAATCGAGGTTGAGATCGAGACATGTGTCATACGCAAGCGCGATTGTTTCTGTAGATCACGTTCACAAGAATAACATTTAATGGTTTTAATCACAATATTTACCATCTTGGCACGGACTTGTTGAATCCTCTTTCTCTATAGGCATTGTCGTTTCCAATGGCTTTCGTGACCCATCTGGACGCCTGGTATAAAAGCAGCAACAGCAGTGCTAAAGCGGAGGACTAATGGCTTTCTTATGAGATTCTCTATATAGAGCCTTCATAAAGCCATCTTTCCACACCTATTCTGGAGGGTCTTTTATGTTTTCTTTCTCCCTATACGACCATGAGGATTAAGTCGCGCCTTCAGCGAGTCCATATTTATTTTTCATCCATATATCGGTGGATAAAGGCTTGAATGTGCTCCTCTATACTGTCTGTGTTATTGTTATGATTGGCTAAAATTGAAGTGTTTTTCTTAAGCTTGGGTGAAGCGGTTAACACGAAAAGGCAATAAGGCGGAAGTTAGGATGCGTGTTGATTTTGGTTTAACGAAGATGCTAGAAGTTTGCGTGGAATATGCTCCAAAGTGGTGGGATCAAATTTGAGACCAATAAAAGCACTGAAATCATATTGCTTTTTAAATATTAAAAGTCGAAGCATCGTCCAGGAATGGATGAGGAACAGGAGCTAGAAGTGAGAATAAACACAGTTTCGAATAAGTTACTCGTGTAATAAAATTCGTGGGGTGGGGATTTTGCCAATATAAACGACTTTGGTTAAATGTGATGTAGCACACATTCGTGCCATTGTACACAGAGTGCAAATCCTCGAATAAAACCTATATGGCCTTTCTTGCAAGCAATTCTATATATATATATTTAAAATCAACAAGCAAGCGTATATTATTCAATCTAATAAAAATCGGGGGTACGAATAAAACATGCTTTCTAAAAGTTATGAAATTGTGTTCAACATGGATTTTAAACTATGGAGGAGGCAATCCTGATGCCAGGAAGAAATAAAATTGTAGCTAAAGTTTCTACATGACTTAAACTTTTTTATTGCCGATCAATATTTGTTCCATTAATATTTAAAGAATGATTAGCTTCTATTTTAAGGTTTTTATAATGATATTTGTATAATTTGTAAGTTGAGAGTAGTGCCCTTTATATCATTTTTTTTCAACTTCTAGAAATAAATAATTATATATTCAGATGTTATATTAAAATACTATGTTAGTGATGTTGTTGTAATAAGATTAGTACTACAGTTTACCGACAGAGAAAATAATTCTCTCATCCAACAAACTGTTTATTCTAATAATCATATAGATTTATTTTGAACTATGCCTATATGATTTTAGGATACATCTGTTTTACTTGTATATATAACAATTTATGACTATTTTTTTATTTAGTGCCGAAAGCGCTTTCTGATAATAATCATAAACATTGACTAAAATATTATTTCAAAACAAAGCTGGTACATTTTGTATCCAACGTAACGAAAAGTTGGAAAATCATTGTAAACATTCATCTGTTTACGCGAAATTCGTTTTGCTAAATTACCTTCAAATATCATCCAGCAACAAGATGCAGTATGCAGTAATTTATTTATAACTGCAGAATATAGAATTGCATTTTTAAGACATTATTTTAGATCTGAAATCATGATTTTCTATTTACTGTTTTGGCTTTACATAATTGCAGTTGATAGCATAACACATATTATTTTGGAATTGCGAGTTATAAATATTTAAGTTGCATCAGTGTATATATTATTTTGAAATATGTTTCCTGATTTGTTTAGTGTGTACAGAGCGTGTGAGATGGACTATTTTGGAGAAGCAATTACAAACTCCATTTATTTGGCATAAACATAAACTAAAAATTCAAGAAACAACATGCATGTTACTTTTCTATTTAATAAAGTAACAGGGCAGAATACAAATGATTCATGACGTGTGCATTAGATGTTTGATTTCCAAATGCGACATTTGGCATTTGCTTTACGTTAATGTAAACTGAAAAGCAATTCTGTTCTAAACTTCATGAAATGATATTGCTTTAACACTTCTTCTGCCATCATTTTATTGCATTTATAAGCTGGAACCGCAATGTGATTTTTGAGCAAACAAAACTAAAGCATCTTAAGTAGCTGTCGAGTCAATTAATGTAATTAAGCTGGCACTTTGCAACATAAAAGAAAATTGCGAGCTTTGTAGAAGCAAGGAATGCACTTCTGAATGAACCAATTTGAGCGAGAATGATTGCGTTTTTTTTTTTTTAAAATCCCTTGAATCAAGTCGAGCTTCTTCGCTTGGCTCATTTAAGGTTATGTGAACGAATTTGACGTCATTATTAATGTTCTTACGTATTCAAATGAGGTGGTGATTATGCAGCCATCGTTATAGTAATGAGTGGAGTTTTTTTCTAATTGAATTTTATCAATTACCATTAAATGTGGTATGGGTTCTCAAGAATTGTCATCCAGGATCGAGTAAGACGATTAATGTACACCAGTGGAGCGGTTGATTAGTTCGTAGTGATTTGGATACTTCTGAAAAATTGGAATGTTTTTTTTTCCATCACTAGAGTTAATGTTACTTCTGTGAGGGTCGTAGCTCGTAGAAGTCCAGGAAGACACCGAACACGCGAGTAACAAACCGAAAACTTGTTTATTCACGGAACCAAAATACAAAACTAAAAGCACGCGGGCAGCAACTCGCTGGCCCTGAAACAGTAAACTCAAAAGAACGGGTGGGTGCACCCCAAAACCCCAGTGTCCGACCTGGACCACTGGTAAACCCGAACTGCCCTCTCAACACTCTCGAGCTTCCCAGCAAACCTCGCAAGGAATGCTGGTTAGCTCGAGAATGCCAAGAGGGTTACAACCCTTGACCCAGGCATTCTAGGAATTCGGGCCAACACCTTTGACCCCGAATTCCACATCCCCCCCTTAGGGATGCCCACTCCTGAGGGTATCAAAAAAAAAATATCAAACCTAAACTTTACAAAAATAAGCAAACAAAAAAAATTTTTTGGCAAAAATAAAAAACAAACTCAAACGCAGCTTCGGTCATCTGCTCTCTCATTGCTGCCGGCGTTCCAAAACAACCATAGCGCCCTGGTTTCCAGCTGCTTCTTCCTGCATCCTTCGCAGCCTGGTCCACTCCGAGGACAGAGCCAATGATGAAGTCCCAGAGATGTTGAATGACAACCCCTCAGTCCGTCGATCTGGTTTGAGCCGCCCGCATGAACAACCAGGATCCGGAACCAACCGCATCCTCATTCCGCCACCAATCACATGCACAAACCCGCACATGGATCACAATCCCGGAACAAGTCCGCACCGCGCCACCGAGAGCTCCAACCTCCAAATCTTGAAACCCAGCTAGGCCATACTCGCATCAACATTCCCATCGACGACAGCAACTTCCTGTCCACAGAACAGTTCTACTCGAACCGGACGAACTCCACAATGAAAAAAACAAGTCCATCGCGTCCAGAAGCTCTGGAAGGCGTCATTACACAGTACATGAAAAAACATGTAACCATACAGCTCCTGTCATGTCCTCCACAGAAAAATGGGGTAAGCTCCATGAGGTTGTGAAATTCCTGGTACTGGGTGCGGAGCGATGGAAGCTCCCGCGGCCCTGCACCTCCACCATGTGAGGGACGGAGCTCTTAGAAGTCCAGGAAGACACCGAACACGCGAGTAACAAACCGAAAACTTGTTTATTCACGGAACCAAAATACAAAACTAAAAGCACGCGGGCAGCAACTCGCTGGCCCTGAAACAGTAAACTCAAAAGAACGGGTGGGTGCACCCCAAAACCCCAGTGTCCGACCTGGACCACTGGTAAACCCGAACTGCCCTCTCAACACTCTCGAGCTTCCCAGCAAACCTCGCAAGGAATGCTGGTTAGCTCGAGAATGCCAAGAGGATTACAACCCTTGACCCAGGCATTCTAGGAATTCGGGCCAACACCTTTGACCCCGAATTCCACACTTCTGTTCTTGAGAATTCACACAGTTGTGTAACTGGGATCATCTTATTCTTTTAAATAATATATGTGTTTTTTCTTAATTTTTTGCACAATAACTGACCGTTAAATGGCTGCGCTGCAGTAGGAAATCAAATACATAAGTAATTGAGGGTCATCTAAGTAGTTTGGAAATTGATCTTAATGCAATCGATGTTTAAGATAACATGACATCATTGTGGTTCGTCCATCTCAGCTTTTGTTTTCTTGACTAATCGACTGTGGTATTCGTATTTCGCATTCTTGCATTCGCCTATAATTTAGTGTATTGTTAATCAAATGGGAAATGTTGGGTTTTCTGGAGTAAACATGTCAGTTTCTCTTTTATCCTATCGTGATAGAAAGAGTCCTTATCGAATCAACTTGTATTGCTGCGGTTGATTCATTTTGATAACAGCCTAAAAGTCCAAACATATACTGGCTGAAAATCCATTTATGGTCAAGGCTTAGATGAAGAAATCTGTTCAATTGACAGGCTTCTTTTGATTACTTGAAAGAAAAAGCAATTCCCTAAAATATATGAAACTAAGATGTATTGATATCGTACAGATGTGCCATTTTTTTTCTCGAAACTAATCTCTAGAACTCTTATATCAATTTCTATTTCACTTACATGCCAGAGTTTCGTAACATGTTCTCTCTACAGGCACCATTTTCTTTTTTTTATTTTGCCTTGCTAACATTGTTTTATTCCTGAAGAACTTTCGGAGATTTATTTCAGATTATTCAGACGTAAATTCTGCGTGTAATTTTACTAATGCAAGATCAATTTTAAAAATAGCTTACCATAGATACAATATATCCCTATTAGGACTAACCTTGGTTGGCTGCAAGAGTCTATATCGTTAAAATATAAATGATTTTTTTACAGGTTATACAAAATTTATCTTGGTTACCAAAAAAAAAAAAAAAAAAAAAAAAAAAAAAAAAAAAAAAAAAAAAAAAAAAAACTTTCAATTTGATGAATTATCATGGTGATTATATTTTAAAAGGATTATTCTACTGCATATAAAATAAATATATACGTTTTGACAAACACAGTGTATGCTTAAAACTAACTTTATATGACTTATGGTATTAACCACACAAAAACCAGTGGTTATCTTTGATATGTAATGAAGATCTGCAAATCATTCATTGAAGGTTTTCGTGGTAAGAAGTGTATATTTACAGACGCTCGTACATATATAATCTAGAACATCGAGATGTTTTGTTTTTGTAGAAGTAATTTTTGTTTTGCTGTTTTGTTATTTATAGTCATGATGACATTGTTAAGTTGTTTTTCTGAGCTTTCTTTTTAATGAAAATGTTTGGGTTGATTTTTCAGGCAATTTTAAAGCAAAACTATCTTAGACAGCATATGAGCCAAATGCCATTGTCAAAAATATTGATATTTTGAAAGTGCATTATATAATATACTGGTCAGCGATGATGATGATGACGATATTTCACAAGTCATTTTCTTGTCCTAAAGCCTGAAGACATCGCAAAAAGGAGACACAAGTATGGCACTTATAATAATGATATCCAATTCATAAAATGATATTATGGCGTAGTAATCCAGCTTGTCGGTATTTTCTATAGTAAAATATTCCAACAATTGTATAATATTTTCAAGAAAAGAGGATAATAAAATTAACGATGCACAATTCGTAAGTTATCATAGAATTTCGTCAGAAATGCGATCAATGTTGAGTAGCATCCGATTTGAATTTTATTTTGAAAGGGTGTAGTTTTACAATTGGAAATGAAAATTGAAATACATGTTGGTTTTCTCATTTATTGATAATTTGTATCACACTTTTATGATTAGATTAAATATAAATTCGCTCCTGTTTTCAGCTTTCGCATTGGGCCATAAGCGGTATATTTTGCACGAAAAATGGCTGCATTATTCACCACTAATCTTTAATGAATCGTTATAAAACTAAGTTGTAACACTAGAAGATGTTATTTCTTATAAGTCTTCGTGTTTGGCGTAGTTTCATGCGTGATGATTTCTGCAGGTTTTTTTTTCTACTTTATTTTACTCGGGTTTGTAAAGCGAAGTGCGAGAACCATTTGTCATATATCACCTTGGCAGCTTTCTATGTTACTTCAACTTGTACAAAGTCATCTTTCAATAAAACTAAGGCCATTAATAATTGAGCTTTTCCAACTTGAACAAATGATTTAGTGAACTCTTGATGTACGACTTGTTAGATCCATAATTACGCCGAAGCATAAAGGGTTTTTATGAAGACGAATCGTGGATGGCGTAATTTGATGCAACAGCTTGTACGGTATATTGTATTGATTTTTGCATTTGGGAAAGAAACTGACACTTGCTGTGACTATGAATGCATATAGGTGGCGCTGGATGAGATATAGAAGACATATTTTTAAAAAGGGTTGCAAGAACTTTTGAAAAATTAAATCTACCGCAATTTTTAGGTTTGTTCAGATATTGTTTTTGTTTTTCATCAAGTTCTTTCTTGGTTCTGCGACATTGACTTTGATATGAAATTAATTGGAAACAAAATGGATGATCAGTTGATGAAGAGAATTGTTTGTGCTGAATCAGTTGATAGCACATGCGCTGTAGTTAGCTTCTTATTCCACACAATTGGCACATGAGCAATTCTTCGTTTTGGCCCGATAATAATTAATTTACTAGAAAATTCAAGATTATACTAAAGTAATGCATTTTATGTTTCATCAAATCTATAAAGACTTTAGAGAGTGTTCTCTGAACAATGTGCGTCATAACAAGTTTAAGAACAAAACAATGATCCGACAAATTAGGCATGCACCGCTTAACTTAATGTACTGAATAATACTAAGTAATTAGTAGACTAAACAAAATGCGTGTTTTCTGCGCCATTTTAATTCAAATATCTCAAATTATCCAAAATTTGATTGTAAGCTTTTTAGACTGTAAAAGGATAAGTAAAAGTCAGTACAATTTGAACTATTGCGTGCATTCGAAACAGTCTTTGTTAACGAACAAGTAATTGTCGAAATTATACTACTGTATTAATTGAAGTAATTTATAACATTTTACTTCAGATGGTGTACAGCCAAAGAGTGCATTGAACGTGAATGCGTTAGAACTTGGTGCGTTTATACTCATGCTAAATCTTGTCAATCCTTTAATAACCATTCTTGTGACAACAACACAGAAAACACATTTCCTGTTATATCCTAGCGAGAAAGGTCAGGAAACGATCAAAATTGGAATGTGTTGAAAATATACTATCGTGCAAATGTTAGGAAGCACTTTGAAAATAAGGGCACTTATGCGGGCATTGTACAGTCTTTCAATTTCCTTTCATGGCGTTATTATGCGCGGCCATAATTGGCTTCTGTTATGGGTGTTTCGTGAACTCTATATTCGCGTTTCCTTTGGAGGTAAGGTTTGGTTGCAGGATCGAATGTTTTCGCAGTTTGTTGATAATGACGCCGTATTACGACCGTAAATATTCTTCAATGGATTTCTGGTCGGATATCACGGTCAAAAAGGATCGTTGAATCGTTGACCCGGTTACAACAACCTCTCTCGCACCGTTTAATGAGACGTACGATTCGGAAAGAATTTAAGACCCTGGATTTCCTCGCCTCCCACCACTTAACATGTCACAAAATTTTAACGATATAGTCGATGGCAACTCGAGTGTGGAAATCGCTGCAATAGGCAAATGTGTTCTGAAGACAAAAATCAATTTTCGAGTCGTCGCGACCATCGATGCAATGTTCCGAAGATGTCAACTGGTGCTCTAGCCCCTTCTTCGTCCCCCTAAACAACCACAATTAACGATTAAATAATCCTGTAATCAACGCTTCACGTGCAGCATCGATGATTTGCCACGTCCGGGAGCATTCCTCAGATACTGTATTTATAATTAAAGAGCAAACTTTAAGGCGGTTATCAGTGCTTCCAGACTTTGCCAGGATTTCCCTTGCTATACGTTCTAACGATAAGCAAATAGGCTAGATATCTGTATTCATATGTTAAATACGTTTAGGGCTTTGGTTCAAGGTTTCTAAATTAACACGCGTATACTGACACACATTGGGGAAAAGGAATTGTGCTTTAGATAAACTGTGTTTGGTAAAATTCTGAAATGTGATAATGTAATAACATCTACACGAGCTTGATATTGAATTACCGGAATTGGGTCAAAATCTCGAAAAAAAAATCTCGAATCAAAAAACATCGAAAATAAAAATCTCGAAAAACAAAATATCGAAAAATAAAAAAAGGGTTATCCGAAACTCCCTATAGACAGCTTCATCTTGGGTAAGACGAATTTTGGCCAAAGATTGCTCGCTTTTAATCCTATTGCTAATCTAACCTAACCTAACATAGTGATATACTGTAGAGATTTTCCTTTTCGAGATTTTTTTCACTCGAGATTTTGCCTCTCGAGATTATTTTTAAGTTATTTTATATTTCGAGATTTTGATCTAGCACGGAATTGGAAATTCCATATATGTGAACTGAATGCCATAACAGCACATTTTGATGTTTTTAATCTTTTATTTAATGGATTTATGAGAAAATATAATATTTGAGTGTTTATATTTTTTTGTGTTAATTCAGTTCTCATGTTAATGCAGCTGTTGAAACAGCATTTAAAGAAATAATGTGATTATTTTATGCATCTTTTATAGGACTACTATTCAGAATGCCAACATTGATTTACTTACACATTTATGCTGTACATAACAATTTTAATTACAGCAATGTCGAAGTTCTTTATATATAGAAGTCCTATTCAGAACGTCAACATTGATGTTCTGGACGAAGATCCAAGTCACATAAAACTCATGTCTTGACAATTTTTTCCAATATACGAATCCATACCCGTTGTACCTATATATTTTACAGACGAGCTTATTCGATCTGCTATCTATGCAGGTATATTTTCCACAAATAATCTCTACAATTCCAGAACATAAACCCCCTCGTACATGCATGACACATCACACCCACATCCATTGAACTTCAGAATTGTATCCCTGAAGGCTGAAATGTGATGCTCGAATTTTTTTGTTGACTTGTATGGAAGCATTGATGGACCACATCATTCAAAGTTGTATCAATAGGAAATATAATCCCAGTATACTTATAATTTTGTGGCGAGTACAGCTCAGTCTCCAAAGTCTATAT
>JAQGBW010005444.1:0-11995 GCA_034698625.1 Julus scanicus
TTTTTTCTGCAGAATTCTGCATGAGTTTTTCACATGGGTAATGAACGTTATTAGTAGCCATGTTGACCAGCATTGATTCAAACAGAAAAATCACACTTTCAATCAACACAAAAATCTTACTTTTTGCCTAAAAAAAGCGCACTTTTAATGCAAAACAAATCGTCATTTTACTGGAAAAATATCTAACTTTTGTCTAAAAAAAATGCAATTTTACAGCAAAAAAAATCGTACGTCTACCTAAAAAAAAACAATTTTAATGCACACAAAGTTGCATTTCCATAGCAAAAAAAATGGTACAAAAAAAAGTACGATAAATCTTATTAAAAAAGTAAGAAAGTAAGAAAAAAGTACGGAAATAAAGATTTTTTGTAGTAAATGGGGAAATCTTAAAAATGCCGAATCTCGACTAATTATTATTTTTCCCATTAGAGAAACCATAATGCAGGGGGCCTGGAGTATATAGGGGGCTATGCTTAGTTAATAACATTTCTAAAATGATGATCAATCATATCAAATTTATTTAGAGCAACGAGGAAAGGATATACAAAGAATAAACGTGATAGTTGTCATACCTTTATAATAAAACTTGATATCAAAATCATGCGAGAGTTGTGAGTTTTTTGGCATTTTCAATCTTGGAGAGCACGTCGCTTAAATTGATAGTCTTGTCCATTTTTAAAAAGGTGTCCCCTCGAATGTTCCAAAAGGCGATCCAGTCGGGAGCTAGTTCCTTGAGCAAATAAAGATGCTTTTCCATGTCCACTACACACAGAAAAAAAATCGGTTTATCAAAATGTGTTCTTGGCAACAAACCAAGAAAAAAAAAATTATATACAATATATATCAAATAAATAAATATATTGTCATACCGGGAGTAACCCAACCAACGTAACTCGCGGAAACTTGGCTAGAAACATCGGAAATGGAGATTGCACCCTTCTTTTCCGAGATAAACAAGCTAATCACATAATCAGGAAAAAAACTAGTCGTGTTGAAAAATCACGCGACCAAATTACGGAAATAAATAAAATAACGAATCAAACCTAAGCGGTAAAAGGATACTTTCTTAAAATGCCAGCAATGGCAGGGAGGCGTGTCATCATTTTGAGTCTTAAGTCAGTTTGAGGGCTTCTTGTCATAGCGGCTTTTATTTGTGCAGCCTCTTTAGCCTGAACCTATAAAACAATATGCAATGATTTCAAACTAAAGACAATAATTGCAGGATAGACGAAGATATAATTTAACAGGGTTCCCCCAGAAATAAAATATTCAACTTCCCTGACTTTTCCATGTTTTAAAATTTTTTTCCCTGACCAGCTCAAACTGCAGAAAACTAGTATTTTTACTGGAGAAAAATTAGTTTTTACATTAGGAAAATCGGATTTTTATTCCCGAAAAATGAAATTTATCAGCAGAAAATTTGCATTTTTACCACAGAAAAATCGGATTTTTACATTAGGAAAATCGAATTTCAATTCTCGAATAATGCAATTATGCAGCAGAAAATTTACATTTTTACCACAGGAAATTGGATTTTTAATCCCGTTCAAAAAAAAGCCGAAATATAACATCCAGATGTAAAAATTACCATCACTGGTAGAAAACTTATGAAGGCTAACGAATTTTCCCTCATTCTGTCCATATAGTCTAAAGTTCAGCACAATTCACTGGTTTAAAAGTTCAACTATTTTTAAAGTAAATTTCCCTGACTTTTCTCCCAATATTACATCTTCCCTGACTTTTCCAGGTTCTTTCCAACTTCCCTGACTATTCCAGGTTTTCCAGGTCTGGGGGAACCCTGAATTATTATCCACAGACAGCTTAAAAAACATCCAGCAATAAAAGCATTACCCTTTCTAACAAATCCTTGGGTATTCCTTTGGTGAGAGTCGCATCTTTTGGTGCAGACGTTTCGATGCGAGTTTTATTTGTTTCGTCGTGTATAGCAGCAGATTTGTTGTCAACGAGCTCCGAGGCATCATCCACCTAGAAAAAAGGACAAAATGTTAATCCACATTCTTCTGGACAGCAAATTTAATTAACAAAAGTGCGCAACACCCTTGGGCCATATAATCCTTTCATCTTATATAAAGCATCTCTAGCAGAACCGACGGGCTGAGCATCCGGTGGTTTTGGAAGTTCCGCAGGCACAATGTCGGGTACCCGATCAAGTGAGAAGTCGGGGTGCCAATCGGTGATGGTTTGGTTAGCATCTAAAATAAAAGGTGGGCTTAACTTGTCAAGAAAATCCTGTAAAGTGCAATTAAATAATCATTTAGTATTGGCAATCCAACTTTATTCCGATAATAATAATTCAAACTAAATAATTACTTACTTTATGATAACGCTTCACAATTTCAATGAGTCGCGAGTGGAATATATTTCGCCTAGCCAATAGAAAGCTCGGTTTCATCTTGTCATATTGCTGCAACTTGCTGGTACATTGAAGTCCATTCTCAATAATTCTTTCATGTTTTCCAGAAGGCTCGTTTTTCTGTTTGATTATCGTATATGGTTTGACCTCATCTTTTATGCAGTCTGCAATTTAAATTATATCAAACAACACATCACGACCGAATCTCGTTACATTTGTGAAGAAATTTAAAATCATGACCTGTTGAAAAGCAATCCATGTTTGGAGTAATTGTCAATTGAGATTTTGAGTAGACATTTCGACGTAACTTCTCTTGCTGGAAGTAGTAAGCTTCCGGAAACACCGTCTTTATTTGTCCAAGATGGAACGAGTCAAATTTGCTAAGGATGGAAAAACAGGATGTTATTCGTTGGACAAAACGGCACCCCAAGTACGCACAAAACATAAGATGTAGTACCTCCCCGTTGTTTCTTCCACAGATCGCTTGATCTTTGCAAAAGGACAGATTTCTTGTCGGTTGTACATAAGACTAATGACAGTATCCAACCAAAGAAAGCCTTCAGCCAATGACTTGTATTTGCGAGGAAGCTTGAGGGAAGTTGGCACATCCTTAGATGCATTAAACTCCTTAGATGCTGAAGCATGAACCCATTGGTCAGCCTTTGCATCGTTTTCAGTTTCTGCTTTATCACTGAAGCGGGAAGGAACATTTTATAGTAAATAAAACATTACCTGTCGAAATTAAATAAATTTAATATATATAGGTACCTATTTTCACTCTTGTTGTTGTCTGAAGAAGTTTTGGAAATGGTAGAAGCAGGCTTTTCCTGCTGCAACACTGTTTTTACTAATTCGTGCCTGATATTGTTTATCCTTTTCTTTGCTCGTAGTGCTTTCTCTTTCTTTTCCGGTTTCATTAATTTTGACTCGTTATTCGTAGTGGTGTTGGTGGGGAAGAGCTGAAAAATGATATAACTACAAATTAGGAGAATCTTATTAGGAGAATCGCATTTAAGCAAAAGATATTCGTACCTTTACACCATCATCACAAGTTTTTTCATTTGAACAACTGTTTCGTGGAACTGCTTTACTCGCGACTGTTGTTAGTTTAAATAATTTTGTTGGTGGATTGGCTGCCTTTACCTCTTGACTATCACTGCTGATTTTGCGTTTCTTGGGAGTGATTAGACGTTTACTGTCTACATTTTGCTCCTGACAACTGTACTTGACAATAGGTAGAACACGGTCATTGTCGACAACCGTGTAAACTTTACCAGTTTTTCGACTTGCACTCGTGATTTTCTGCGAACTGGAGGTTTTAGAAGATATATTTTTACTAAAAACACACTCATCATCACCAGTTTTGGGAACACTAGAAACCGAACTAGTTTTACGAATACGCGTAACACGAGGCGAACTTTTCTTTGTTTTTTCTTCTAATTTTTCCTTCTTTGAAATAAGTGGACTAACAACGGAACCGGACTTCTTAATGGAAAAGTAGTTGGAGATTACGTTTGCCATAGCTTCTAACTGGAATAAATCCTGTAAATATGCGAGTTATTACTCCACGGAAGATTCTTCGACTTCTAGTTGCCCTACTTTTCACCCCGCAACAACTACTTTTTTCCCGCGTAACTACATGGAATATAGCGCCACCTAGCCTCAACATTTTTACATTTTTTATAATTTCTTCAAACCAAATCAATGTTTTCCTAAATATATAGGCAAAATTGAAAACCACGAGCACATATTAATCAAACAAAACTAAAAATTAAACGCAAAAAACAAAAATTCATTGTAATTTAGAATTAAAACAACAATGTGTAATGACGCTTTTGCTTACAGATCTTTCTCGACCGTGGAAATCAGCTGTCTATCTTCCTGTTGTCTGACTTTTAATTAAAATTCACAACATCCTAGGTAATGTCAATTAACATAAGTTTACGAATATTACTTAGTTTAAGATTAGATTCTAGACAACCTTTATTTATTTGTATGGAGTTTTGCACACAAAAAAAAACCCAAATTATATGAAAATGTTCAAGAGTGATAGTTGATATATTAAAGATATTACTCATTACACTTTTGAATTTCACCATGAATTACATTAGAGCGCATAAACAGATCAAATAATTCAACAACTATTACAATTTGTATCCAATTGTTTCAATTTTATAACATAACACTACAAGGATATCTTGACAAGGATGACAGATATTCTCAGGTTGTATCGTCGAGAGACATGGTAAGGATTTTTTAAAGTTCACAAAACAATAAGGAGGAGTACTTGATAACAGTAAAAATGGATTTAACTATTTGACCGCGTCCTTAAAAATCCAATTTTAACTTATTTCTCCCATCTTTTTTATAGACGTAATAACATAAAAACAAGCGCATGAGATGAAGACAGAATACGGATTAAAACCGATTTCATGTAATCAATCTTGAACGAACGCTAGTATTTTTAAGAGAGGATACATTTAAAAGAATTAAAATTGAATAAATATAACTTACCTTTTATTTTCAACAATTAAAACATTTGAAATCGACAGGTGTCAAGCGCCAGAATTTCTGATAAATTTAAAAATGGAACACTCAGCAGCCATCTAGTTCGAAAATGAAGACAGAATTCCCATAATGCATTGGATTTAAACAATATATCTTTTTATACAAATTGAGGGAATTAATATAAAAAATGCGCTATAAACAATAGTTTGAAGATGAAAAACATCTCGTTATAATACGTAGCAATGAAATTATTCATCAATTTCTTCAGTAAGCTCCTAAAATATGAAAATAAATAAATGTTAATACATTATATTGGGTTGTTCCACAATGGGAAATGGGGTTTATAATTTTTTAAAAAAAGTGACTATAAATGTGGAAATAATTGAAAAGATATCTGGAAAATATGTGAATTTGGCAAATCGATTTACGTACCTTAAGTTCACTGCGTATTTGCTCCACTTCCATGGTTATTTCTCTAAGCCTTTCGATTTCCGCGGCCCGGCTTTCCTGCTCGTCCATATGAATCATAAATGTTTCATCTAGAAATTCAATTGTGTTATTCAGGGACTCGATTCTGGTGTTGAAAACATTCACGGCATTGCGCAGCTAACGAAATAAACGTTAAAATCATTAATGCGAGGTACGGTTTGCGGCAGCTGATTTAAGCACGCAAGTAAAGTACCTCATCGTTTTCTTGTTGAATTTCTTCCAAGGCGCTATATCGTTGCTGGACCAATTTTTTCCAATAATCTTCTGGAGGCTCATCTGTGAGAAAAACCCATGAATGAAAGTGTGAAAGAAAATAGAAAATAATTTCTTTCTAATAAATACAGCTATAAATGCGTAAATTCCTTTGACAAATATATGGGAGCAGGATATATGTTGGCACCTAGAGTACAAATTAGTCTGGCTCTAGCACCGATTATAGTGGTTTATATAAAAAAAATATATAATTACTGGCAGTCATCCAGCTGATCACATCATCGTAGTTATAGTTATCATGGTCAGAAGTCGACATCAATTTTTGGATGATTTCGTCACATTTCGACACAGCTTCCTTTTTTAAGTCTTCGATGAGTTTTATTTGATTATTACTGTTAACCTTTTCTTGTAAACTTAGTTTAACTTCCAAATGTTCCTTGTGTTCATTTAAAGCTGTCCTTGAAGGTTGTTCAGAGTCAATTTTATTTGAAATAGTCTCGGTGTTAGCCTGAAAAATAAAATTTAGGGATCAACACAACAACAACTAAGTAAAATAAGGTGAAAAATGCGTGATGGGTCTCATTAAATAATCATTAAAACAAATTAAAATCAACAAGTAATCTTACTTTTGGCTGTAGTTTGACATGGTCGTCTTTTTCGCTATGTTTTCGCTTTTTCCCACTACGTTTAAACTGCTTAAGTAAGAGATACAGGGATGAAGTATACATTACGAATGTATGACAGGTGGTCACGGGTATTAATAAATTACCATTAAAACAAACTAAAATCAACAAGTAGGCTTACTTTTGGCTGTAGTTTGGCATGGTCGTCTTTTTCGCTAACCGAAATGACACTTTTCTCCGAAGACATCTGCAACGTTTGCAGCGCTTTGCGTGAAGAAGACATCTGCGTTTGAAATATTATACAAAATATCAATCGACTCGCGTTAAATAAATATATAGCTCAAAATTTAGATAAACAACTTCACAATTGCCGTTCGTACCAAACCACTGCCTCTCGGCGTGATCAAGCCAGTTCCATTGTGCATCTTTCACTAGTTTTGAAGAATAAATAAATAAAACTAAACACCATGTTAAATAAAAATAACACTCCCAATCACCAGTAAACATTGCAAACAAGCATGTAGTTGTTCGTAGTTATTTGCGTAATGCGCTTGCTGTAAACACATGCCGGTAATCTGCTAAATAATCTAGGCTTACTAATCAATTATTTCTTCACACTACTCTAAATTGATTATATTTGCTCGAAAACAAAATGTAGTGGGATCAATATAATTACATTTCCTCGTTCTATCAACATCATTTTTTTCAGTGTCTCGTGTACTGCGATACCAAAACGAGTAGGAATTTAAACTGTCCTTATACACTTACCCAAGTCTTACCACCTTTATTAATTGCCTAATTAAGCTGTAATTATTAAAAAAGAGTGGAAAAATGTAGGCCTAACTATTTGTTTTTAGAACACGTTCCATTTTGGAACGGCATCCGTTAACCCTTACGTGTATTCAAACATGAAATATGAGCCGAAATTTGTTAATTTTAACATAAAATTGATATAATACGGTACTTAAGTGAACAATGAATACAAAAATACCCGATAAAGTAATAAATATGACTTACAATTTACGAAGAAATCCGCACGAAAACGACGAACAAGTGACAAACGTTCTAGAAATCAACTATATCGATTCTCCGCTCAAGTATCGATTCAACAATATCAAAGTATCGATATAACCAAAAATTAAGTTACAGAGCGCTAGAGAGCGCCTTATGCTATTCCAATCGGCAAAACAATGATAACCCCGTTCACACATTACCGTTTGGGATTCCATTTCCAATCGGACCATTCATTGGTCCATTATATTCCCGCCAAGTTTTTAAAAAAATTTAATTTAAAATACATCGCGGAATATAAGACAATGCGTTTTCATGGCATCTAGCAATTCTGGATTTCTATAAAATAAGAAAAAAAACTCAGTAATGACATAAATATTCAAAAGTTACTACATGAGAATATGTATTATGTTTACTTTTCAAAATCTTCATCGGTTATAGTCCGTTGAGACTCCGGTTTTTTAGTTTTCGGTGAAAGGGCCAAAACTTGCGAACGTTTTTCACTTTTTTCAGCATCCATCTACGGAAAATAAATGACACAATTAACTCACAAATAAAATTTTAAACTTCATTGACTTATGTTAAGGTGAATCAGAACCTATCACTTTCATTTTCATCCTATCATTTTCACAGCCAAACAAAAATAGATTAAAAAAAAAAAAAAAATTGTTTAAAATAGCTTGATAAATAAGCAATTGAAATTGATCGTCGTTTTTCCCTTTGAAACAGTAGATTTTTTAAAAATTAATAAACAAGTTTGAAAAATGTCCGTTAATGTGCACATGCTTCCAGCAGGTGGCAGCATTGAAACTGAAAATTAACGGACATTTTTCATACTTGTTTATTAATTTTAAAAAAATCTACCCGTTTCAAAGTGAAAAACGACGATCAATTTCAATTGCTTATTTATCAAGCTATTTTAAACAATTTTTATTTTTATTTAATCACTTTTTGTCTGGCTGTGAGTGTGTTTTAAAATTTCACCGATTGAAAGTGATAGGTTCTGATTCACCTTAAAATATACTTACGACAGCTCCTTTATCCAATACTCGGTGATCAACATTCGATGTTTCATAATCACATTTTGTAGCCGTTGATATTTGTGCCGATAAATTTGGTGATGAGCAATTCCACCGATGACCGATATTATTTCCTTCCGAATGTTTGTAGACGGTGTTCGCAGACACAAAATCAGTTTTCAAGTTTCGAACAGCTTCTGGAGTTGCTGTTGAATAACTTTGATTCAACTTTGACCTAAAAGGAAATTGTGCCACAGAAAAACCATGTTTTTATAAACAAAATATTGCATATTTTATACGATTACATAATTTATACAATTTTCAACTTACCAAATTTGAGTCTGAATATTGTTTCCCAAAGTCAGATGACGAGCTTTAGGCGTTGAAAAAAACCCGCAGCTCGGTGAAAGTTTACGTTGTTTTGGAAATTTATAACTTTGCGTATTTAAAACGGGGTCTTCGGAAATTGAGTTTATTTCCAAAGGGTAATTTTGGAAATCCTCCGCAGTCATTTCTGGTAAGTCGTTATAGAAATCAAGATTGGAATCTTCATAGTTCTGCCACAAAATATCTTTTTCCTTAAAGATTTCATTGAAATCATCATCGGGAATTGAAAAGTTTTGCTCCTTGCTATCAAAAAACAAACAATTAAACATTAAAACAGCCTTTTTTTTAAAAAAAAATAAAAAAAAATTGGAAAAAAATAAACCTTTGCGATGTTGCGTTTAATTTTAAATTGTCGATTTCTGGTTTTGTGATCGGTAAATCGAAGTTAAAATAACTATCATCGGCCCAATCGTCATCCTCGATATTATCACAACTTGCGGTGGAAAAGTTGGATTTTGCGGCTGCTTGGTAATTAAATTGTTGCAGATTGAAAATCTTTAAAGGTTTAGCGACGAGTTCAACTTTAGGAGACGGCTGAAATTTACAAAATATTAAAATTACAAAACTTTAAAAACAAGTAATAATACGAACATTTGGAAATCCCGGGGATGTTCAAGAGATTTGATTACTTTTTAATATATGTGAATTATTACATTTTCCCGTACAAGTTTTTGCATAACTCATATTTTTATATAATTTCTTTCAGGTTTAATTTAGTGTCGTCACCTTCGCAAATGTCCTGGAATTTCCCAACAACGGTAAAGCCTGAGACTTGTTTTTTACGTCCGTACAAAATTTGAGCATGGAGCTGCTTAGCGTTTTCTTCGCCTGTTCGCCCTGAACTTTCCTGGACTGGCTCTTGAAAGTACTCTTAGAAGTCTTCAAATTTACTCCGATCTTGCAGCATTCGTGAGCGCAGGTGGTTTTGTTGTGGCACCGGTGACCGCACTTTCGCCGCTCCTTTTCAATTACGACATCACTTTGACTGTCATCCACTTTTTGGATAAACGGCGAAAGAGAAAATAGCGAAAGCTCTTAAAAGTGATCCAGACAGTAAACGGCAGTTTTTAAAAGGAAACCGTACTAAAACCATACCTCGTTGAGAGTCGGGAACAATCTGAAATTCATCATCAGAAGAGGATTCTCTTAAGTCGATTGTTTTTATCTTTTAATACGAGATGAAAAAACAATTGTTAGGAGAAAATGAATGCAAATGAACAAAAATACCTGAAATAATTAAACAATGGCCCTTACCTCATTTACGGTAACATTGTGCTGAAATGCATCATTGTTTTTACCCAGGTAGAATGGGGTAAAGGATTTATGAATATCCAAGCCGACTAAAATAAATATAGAAAGAAATATACTCGTAAGAGATAATAAATAAGTTTTGGGTAAAAAAAAAAACCTAAATACCGTATCGTTCGTTTATTAAATCGATGATCAATTCGTGCCCTTTTTGAGCCCTCGTGACATTCAGACGTTTGGACCATTTTTCAGTTTCACGAACCAACGAATGTCTGTAAAATAAAAACAACAAATCGTAAAATAACTTAAACAATTGGCAAGTCCGAAAGTTACTCACACTATCTTCTGTTTGAAAATGATCTTGTTGTCGTTAAGGCCAATTATTAGCATGGCACATGGATTCTGCGTTCCGAACTCCTTTAAATGTTGAAAATTAGTCAACGTAACAGTTACGCAAACATCGGCGGTGGTCGTGGTGTATTTTGGAATCTAAAAAAGTACACTTTCGTATTAAAAAACATGTTTTTACTTACAATTTTCAATTTTCCTAATTATAATAAATATACCTGCTCGATCGCAACTTCGTATTTTGGTAAACTGGCTACAGCATCTCGGACGTGAGAGCCGAAAGGCGGATGTCTGTTCATAATCTTAAGAAATCAAGAAAATAATCGGAATATTCAAATAAATCAATAAATAAATAAATATTCGCACCAATTCCAGCTGTCTAGGATTGGTGTCCTCCATTTTTTTAAACGTAGTCAGTCCAGCATTAACCAAGTTGTTCGATAAACTGTTTCCTAAAAAAAAGGAGAAGCAAATTATTCATCTTTAGGTAAAAAACACTGAAAATATTTTGGGGGAATCCTAGCTGACCGATCTTTTCTAGTTGTCTGGCAACGTGTTTCGAGTTTTCCCATAATTTGGTACGGAAACATTTTGCGAGTATTATGCAACTGACGACCAATTTGAAATCATTTTTTAGAAGTATATATTCACTAAGACCTAAAAAGACAAAAATGTTTAGTATTTTTGAAATTTTTCTTAAATTTCAAACGTTTTACATTTTGAAAGACGTTGTCCGATCCTTAAAACCCTAGTCGTCTCTTGAGACAAAGTCCAGTCTTGGATTGAAATGCATCCAAATGCAGCTTGGATAAGACTTTAAACAAATTTTATTATCAAAAACTGAATTATATGTAGTGCTCGGAAAATATTTTGCATATTTCTTACCAATTGATTTTCATCTCACGATTTTTTATTTTTCCGCTCATTGGAAATCTAAAGAAATATGATTAAAAAATGACTGACACAACAAGCAGAAAAATACCATACAAATAATAACGAAACAATAAATAAATAAATAAATAAATAACTAAATACTAACCTAATCGTCTGCAGATGCTTATCCGCGTTCAAGGTGTTCAAAGTTTTCTTTTCGCTCGTTCGAAGCTGAACTTCGCAAAATTCCTCCGAGGAAGAAATGATCCGCAACTAAGAATCAAACACGTAATAATCAAATATTCGATAATTAAAACCTGATTAAAAAAAATTACCAATTCGCTGATGGTTTCGGTTCCTTTTACGTTTCCAAATCTTTTCATGGTGTTAAGCGAGACGCAATACTGGGCCATTAATCTTCCGGCTTCTGCGTAACAATATCGTACAAATATTAGTCCTAATTTCTATCGTATTTTACTTAATTTTAAATTTTAAACCTGTAGATCTCAAATCAAATCCGTCATCGTCCATTTGAATTAAGTGAGCAGCTGATAAGGAATTCAGTTCCTTGACGCACATATCTGCGAGTAAATATTAAAATTACTTTTGTGAATAATTCCACATTATTAAAATTAGACTAGTGATGAATAAGTACATTATTAAAATTCGACTAACCTTGTAGTTTTTGCTCGATTTGATTTCTCGGAAGGTTGGACGACACGCCTATTTGAAAAATTCGTATAAATTTCACGATTACATTTGAATAATCAGATAGATAAATAACCTACCATAATGAGTCGGATTTTTCATGATACGGACATAAAGAAAAGTAGAACGAATCCACTGCATCGCAATCGCCAAGTCCGTTATCGTCTTTAATACTATTTCGACGTTTAGATATT
>JAQGBW010005445.1:0-11992 GCA_034698625.1 Julus scanicus
AGGTCAACTTATGCAGAGTTAGGTCAACTTATGCAGAGTTAGGTCAACTTATGCAGAGTTAGGTCAACTTATGCAGAGTTAGGTCAACTTATGCAGATTTAGGTCAATTTATGAAGAGTTTTGCCAATTTATGTAGAGTTAGTCAACTTATGTAAAGTTAGGTTGGGTAAGACTATAAATTAGATTACATACTCTAACTAACTTACAAGTGGATTGTAGGCTTCTAGCCTTAGGTCGAGTCCACACTATATATTTAAGTTTGCTGAAGGAACCCATGCATAACGTAATTTTTGTGATGCTACCAAATTCATTGAAATGGCCGAACACGTCCACATTGCAATAAATTTGGTAACAAGTACAAATATTTACGTCATGGGCCAAGTGTCGTCACAGAACATTGTTATCACATTTTATGACTGTACATGTATTCCTAGAACATTCCATGGAAGGTCACCTATATATTGATTGAGTTCCCTACTGTGATCTATTCTCCATTTTATACCTTACATTAATAAACATTTATAAAAGAAACCAGCTTTTCAATACTATCTAAACATGTATTTAAGGTATTACACATGGACCTTTAAGGCTTTAACTAATAAAATGCTGTGCGTACGTATGAACAAGCTTACCGATAGGCCTAACGGCAAAAGGTTAGAAATCACTCATAATTTCACTGTTTTGATACCTTATCGTCTCATTATGGCGAACTCTTTATCTTAGGCTATAATGGGTAAATAAAATTCATAACTTACCGTATTTTCAAGATGAACAACATGATACTTCGAAGACACAACATTGATTGCTTCTTGTTGAAATTTCAAAGATGGCGGTTCTGTGTTCTTTGCAACGCGTCCCTCTATTGGGCAAACTGAATCACGTGATTGCATTACAACCAGAGTACAGGATGTCCCAAATATTGACGCCATTTTCGACCAAAGTATTTGTGTTGATTTTCTTTTATTCTATTAAAATTGCTAAAGCTGCTATTTCAATTTTAAAACAAAGATTGTTCACGCGAGATACTGGTAGCTCCAGCCGGATATGCTGATTTAGGTAGCTACTCGCTAGTAATTACCCCAGATAAACCAATATCGCTAAATTAAATTAATTCACCAATAATTTTACAAATATTTTTGCCAAAAAAACGGGATTCCAATAGTCAGTTTTGTGAACTTTGTTCTGCCAAAATTGACCCGCCAATTTCAGCGCGAAATTTGATTACTTTGAAATCAGTTCCGTACACATGCGCACAATCACATCTGCCGGAATCAACCTTTCCGGTTGGAGTTTAAATACTAGCCTCTTACTTGAGGGCTGCAAATCTTCGATATTCTGTGATTAAAACTATTTGGGAACTGTGTTTAAAAAGAGATGCAATGGATTGCATAGTTACACCACATTAATTTAAGATTTTATTTGTAATAATTAAAACAAATTTCAACACAAAAAACCCCTTTCATCAAGATTTTTTTTTATTAAAACTAACAAACTTGTGAAAAGGGACTAACATTAATGCAAATCTTGACCTTTCTCCACACAGAAATGGTGTGGGAAGCTTCCACTTGATATTAACATCTACTGAATATCAGTGGAGTTCATTATCAAATAACTTTAAATTTACAGATTCCTCAGATGATGATTGGAGCATTACCATTCCTACTGCACTGTTGTGTCCCACACTCTCTTGTATTTCAACAGAAAGTCACCATTTTGTGTCAACTATTTTACACATTAAAATTTTTAATCATTTATTAGCAATGTCTCAATCCTACCCACTCTCCCTTATGGAACACCTTATGAATTTCATGATATTTCACTATTTTAGAATTGAACTAATCTCTGAAAAAATAGCAAAAAAACGTCTTTTCCTTATTTTATATTTGATCAGTGGCTAGCACATTCGAAAATCCAGCAATCAGTATGATATTCTTGTTTATATATACCTCTTCTCCATCAAACACCCCTAGTCACATAGCCCTGATATTCAAGTTTGGCCCGAAGGCCAAGTATACCATCACAAAAACTCGACCTGTGTGCTGTTTTTTCTTCTTCTGGGGGATGAAGGGTTGAACTTAGATAATCCTTGATACGTTTCAGCTCTTTCCATATTCATTACACAATATGAAGAGAAAAAAAACTCGTTTGCTAACCTCATTGCTTATATCAACAGCAAAAATAATCTTCATCCATTTCCTAATTCAGAACATGTGGCGTTTGTCCACATGATCATGTTGTAACACTTGTTGGAAAAAAATCTTATCGAAGGCCAATAAAGCTCTCAAAATTCAAATAGAGATGTCGATGACACTTGTAGCATAAGGATCCTGAAAGTAAGCCACATAATCTTTTGGCCCAGATCAAAAAGCTAAAACACCACTTTACCACTCAGCAATTGATTTAAGATGGACCCTAGTTCTGTACCATTTTAAGTCCTTTAAAGGGTGTTTATCACCTCATTGAATTTTAAGGTTAATGGACCAATGTACAATATCTGCCGCCTTTCAAGAGTAACTGCAGATTCCACAAGCACATGGCAACAGCCCATAACACGTGACTAGTAGATTAACACCTCTACTGAATTGGATTACATCCAGTCATGATACTGCTACTGCATGGATAAATCTTCAACGTTAACACAATAAAAACCATGTAACTACATATGGCGTCCAGGAAAACCAGTAAATTTATTGTGAAAATTCACATTTTCAAGAACCCCTCACATAAATATTTAACACAATATTTGTTAAACAAGTCAAAATAATTTTTTTCTAGATAATTTTAAAGAAATAGGGTTTTTAAGTTTTTTTTATAAACATGCAAGTTCTCCAATTAACAGAAATTTACCAGTGTTTATACACGAATATCAAGTATAAATCCCGACTTTGTAGAGGAGATGCAAATGCAAGCACATATCCCGATTTTCAAGATTGAATAATTAACACAATATTTGCCAAACAAGTCAAAAGAAATTGCTTTAAATAATTTTAAAAAATAGGACCTTTTTGTTGAAATTTTTACTGCGTTTACATGAGCACTTAAAAGTACTTTGCTTCAATTGAGTCAGCCATGTAAACGCGTTAAAAGTAGGTACTTTGCTTTAATCTGAGCATACTTTGAGAATGGGCAAGGGGGTTGTTTCATTGGAAGTAATTCAAGTTAATGCATATAGCAGACGACATATGACCACTTCCTAATTCCTTTTTCTGGTTAAAGCTAAAAGTGATTCGACAATAATAACAATTTTTCTGTCATGTAAACGCAACTACTTTTAGACTTGGTTTAAGGTACGTTTATTTATCTCAAATTAAAGTACTTTCAGTGCTCATGTAAACGCAGTAAATGGGCATATTATTACAGTCGAACCTGTCTATCTCGAAACCCTGTATATCTCGAAATTTCTGTAATTACCTATACTTTTACAATCTAAATTCAGTGTATTTTCCATGTACATATGTTCTTCCAAAACCTCGATTTCTCGAATTTTAAACAAGCCTCAATTTCAAAAATCGGTGTCCCTTCAATAGATAGCACACATACGAAATTGTGTTTGTCCAACTATATGAACTGGAAACACGTGTTACGTATTCCTTGAAATTAATACAAAAAAATGTCGTTCGTAAAGGTATTTTCTTTTAATATGTATACATAATAATGGAAAAAATACTATACAATAGACATTTCAACCTGTTTATCTCGAAATTTTAATCCTTCTCATGGATTTCGAGATAGGCAGGTTCCAATTGTCAAGTGTTCAAAAACTTGAACAGCTGTATTAAAGACAGATTTCTTCATCTACACCGACTTCTTTATTCACACTGGTAACATCTGCTTCTTCGAAAAAAATCAAAGACTGTACCTATAACCACGTGGTTTATCTGCAAGTCCCCCCTCGTAGGCTAAATTCCCAGGTAGGTGTTGAAGGCCCATCCCCTGGCGTTGGTGTTTAGCCCTCGTGTTGCAGAAATAGGCCAACGTTAAAAATTAAACAAGCAATCAAATAACCGCCATATTAGCAAGGGTCACAAATTTACCGGTGTTTAACACGAATATCAAGTATAGTTCTTGACATTTTACAGGTGATACAAATTATAAAGCACATACTATCTCGATTTTCAAGGTTGCTGGACAACCTGGTATACATGAGTATGCTGAGTAACAATAATTTTTCGAAAATTGAGCAATTGAATTCCATTAATATTAATTGTGTCAAGCAATCGTGCTAACAGATATATTTGAAGAATGTTTGAAGAATGAATGCTATGTTTTGGGAATGAATATGATTAATTGTCAGTGATAACAAATAAACAATGTGTATAGTGAATCCAATATGTCATCGTTTCCTATTAACCTGATATAAATTTCAAAATAATGCAATTGAAATACAGTAACGTTTATTGACTTGTAATTTTTCTTCTGTGGAAATTGAGCTGTTGTTGCCAACTTTTTTAAAGTTAAGTTACCTGTAAAACTGGTTTGACTATCTGCAGTTAGTTTAATTCAGCATAGTAAGTTAGGAAATGGATTTCAACCCAGTTGAAAGAGATAGTTGAAAACAGCACATTTCATTCGATTTGGACTGAATTATTTGTAAATCAGTTTTGTTTTTGCTGATATTTTGAAAATTAGTCCTTAAAAGGCTTAAGAACTCTTAAAATGCCTAAAAGCTAAAAGTATGATCTGCTATGAGCCATTCAAAAAAGACGTCTTCAAGAGGAGTTGGCATGTGGACAAGTGGGGGAGGGTGAAATTAATTATGGTCGTCTACTAATAATGTTATTGTTGAGTTTTTGGATTTTCTGTTGAGTTTCTTAGGCCAGTGAAAGTGGATCGAAATGAACACCAGAAGAAATGTGTCCCCAGTCCCAAAAATATTTGAAATTATATCAGGAATTATGCCTAACTTTGTCACTGCTAGAAAGAAATGATAACTGACAAGATGCACATTCAAATAATGTTCAGCTGAGAGTGGATGCTTATGCATGCAACCATAATATAATTAAACACCAATTTTATGTCAGGGGATAGGAAAAAGGGGAGGTGAGTGGGTCAATTTTTGAGATAACTTTGAGGAAGTACTTTTTGAATGGTCCCTTAGGGGTGATCCATAACTTATGTCCCACTTTTTTGACTCTCACAATTGTTACAAATTTTACTACACCCCATCCATAATGATGTCACAACCCGTCGATTACCCCCTCCCCCAATTATTTTTTAATAATTATTATAAGTCACTACAGGATCCAAATCTTTTTTCCCAAGACTGCCATTCAAAATTTCAAATGTTAAAAAAAAAAAAAATTGTACCACATATTTTTTACCGTTTGAATTAAATTTTGATTGCGTGATGTCACATTACCGAACTCCCCCCTCCCACTCCCCTAGGTGTAACATAATTTTTGAATGGCCCCTTAGAACAAGTACTTAAAATTTATTTTCAAGGTTTTCTTGACTACGATTTCCAGTAAGACACTCAAATATAAGTCATAATAGTTGTAAGAGTTATTAGTTCACAAACTGTTCAAGAAAATAAATTTTGCTAGAATTGTTTTCCTGTTTTTGATTTCAACTAGCAAAAAACCGATTGGCCTTGAAACATTTTTATCCTGCAATGATGTAAACTATATTCATAAATGTGCATGTGCCTCACCCTGAATAGCCACATGCTAACACACAAGTGCGATATTTTTAACATTTCTCAAATGTGTCATTTCTGAGTGGTTCATGTAAAACATTTTATGAACCTAGTTGTCTACAATGATTTGATTTTAAATTGGAAACATTACTTATCCACCTTTGCACTAGAAATTTCTAAAATTAACCAATATTCTACACTACACTCAGGAATGATTCCCCCAAAAATATTAAACACTTTAATCGAGGTTCGAGAATCATAAGGCGACTGTTTCATAAAACTGTGAAAGTCAAAATGAGGTTGTCACAAAACTACACTTAGGGGCCATTCAAAAATTATGTCACACCTAGGGGTGGGTGGGTTGTTTGTTTTTTGTGACAATTGTGACCAAGGGGTGGGGGAAGGGACTTCGGTAATGTGACATCACACAATCTAAATTTCAAATGGTAAAAAATATGCGGTAAATTTTTTTTTTTTTTTTTAACATTTGAAATTTTGAATAGCAGTCGGGAAAAAAGATTTGGGTCCTGTAGTGACTTAAAACTTTCATCCCGATAAAATTATAAAAGAATATCGAACTATTAAAAAATAATTGGGGGGAGGAGTAATCGACGGGTTGTGACATCATTATGGATGGGGTGTAGTAACATTTTTGACAATTGTGACAAAGTGGGGGGGGGTGTTTAAAAAAAGAGGCAAAAAAGTGTGACATATAGTTTATGGAACACCCCTCAGTTTGTCCTCGATTTTCAGGAGCAGTCAAGTCCTAATTTTCTCTAGTCAACAGATAAGATTTAGCTGTCAATAACGACAACAACATCATAGTGCCAATATACGTTTATATTGACGGCACCTGTTGATATGGCCTCGGTTGTTGTTCCGAAACAGGTGGCAAGTATGCTTGCATAAAATATTTAAGCAGTGTAAGCCACGCTCATAACTTTTTGTCTATGCAGGGAGTATCACATGCAAATTCCAAAGTACGAGGGGGTGACAATCAGCAGATTCGAATTTGAATCGCAACATATTCCATGTGCATTCATGATGATGTCCATTAGGTCCATGATTAATTTCATGAATAGCAAAGATTGGTTCTACCACAAGCCAAATATCCACTACAATAAGGGGCCATTCAAAAATTATGTCACACCTAGGGGGTGGGTGGGTTGTTTGTTCTTTGTGACAATTGTGACCAAGGGGTGGGGGGGTGGTTCGGTAATGTGACATCACACAATCAAAATTTATTTCATACGGTAAAAAATATGCGGTAAATTTTTTTTATATTTTTTCAACATTTTAAATTTTGAATAGCAGTCGGGGAAAAAGATTTGGGTCCTGTAGTGACTTAAAACTTTCTTCCCGATTGCTACTCATCAATAATCATAGCAATCTATTATTTAATAGAATGTTATTAATATCAACATTGGTTTATTAATTTAAAATTAAGTTTTTAAATATTTTTAAGTATTTTAACAAATAAAATTATAAAAGAATATAGAATTATTGACATCATTATGGATGGGGTGTAGTAAAATTTGTGACAATTGTGACAAAGGGGTGGGGGAAGGGGGTGTTTAAAAAGAGGCGAAAAAGTGTGACATCATTTATGGATCACTCCTAAAACAATGAACCTAATTGTTATCTTCATCTACTTTCCTGCAATTTGTATGTGTATTTGGATCAGATCTTCACAAAAAAATGGCTAAACCAATCAAGTTATCCACAAAAAAAGAAACTAAAATTTTAAATTGAATATAGTCGGCTTTAAAATACCAATTTTCGAATTTCGATCATAATTTTGATCAATGCAATCATAAATGTAAATTTGTCGCACATTCTATACAGCTCGCACCCTCGTATTCTTACCCCCCTAGGTGTGACAATTGTTGTATGGCCCCTTAGAAGAGATAAAGCTTGAACTTCAGTTTTTTGGTCAACTTGTGTCAATACCACCAACTCCAGATTCACACAAAAAACATTTCAACACAATCGACATATAAGTTGTCGTATTCCATGTTGGACAGATTCAGTCCAAACTTGTGTATAACAGCAACATCTTTATTCCATCAAAATAAAAAATTGCTTGATTTGTCAACTGGGGTAACAAGTTATCTAGATAATAGGATTACGTGTCTCAAAAACTACATTAGTTAATGCCTATAGGAGGAGGATAAGGACAAACAAGGATAAGGATAAGGATGAGGATAAGGATGAGGCTGTGTGTAAGGCCTCGTTTAATCCGACAATGGATTACAGTCAAAATCTTACCAGAAGGAAACAAAAAAAACCATATGCAACAACGACACAAACAACTTAGCGAAACTCTTCGCCTACCATGGAACCACCTTCATTCCAGGCTACATTGTGGATAAAGCCTTAGGGCCCTTTACATTTCCTGGATAATGCTGTGTTTCTTCTTCAGGTCCAGGTTTTCCTTCTTGGGGTCGTACCTCTTGCGGTTAGCTAGCAAAGCCCTCATCTCCGCAGCGGTCATGTTCAGGTTGAGGCCCTTGCCATTGGATGTTCCGTTGCTGGGCGGTGTGGTCGGGCTAGGACTGTCACCCCTCGCATCCTGGAAACCAGAAAACAAACAACAACAACAAAATTAGCGAATCAGACGATACAATGACAAAGTCTGTTCTTGTCCGTCATGCAAAGACCACCTGGACACCAACAGGAAACAATGCATCTAACAGAACACGTACCGCATGTGTTAGTTCCATCCCATCTGCAGATGGGGTGCTCAGTCTGCTTCCGTTTTGTGATGTTTGTGACGTGTTGTCTGCTGCTCCCTACATGAAAGAAGAAAAAAAAAACAGAAAATTAGCAAAGAATAACAGCAGTGTTTCACCTCATAAAAAAATACTCATCTCCACACAGTTATTAAACTAAGTATCGACACAAAAGAAACAAACATCAAACATACACAAAACACTAAAACAATGTTTTCAGCATGTTTTTCCAAACATGTGTTGCAAATTGTGTCAAAAAAAGACACAAAAAAACACGTGTACGCACCTATGACACATTTCGAGAAACAAGGCGGAGCTTGGCATATTTCAAAATAAAAACCACATGGTTCAATGCTCTACGTCATCAACTACGTCACGAAACATTTGAGAAATATTTTTTTCCTTTGATCTGGACCGCCTCTCGAGCGATCGCTACGAAACATCAAGAAACATTGAAATGTGGGGGGAAAAACGGAGGTTTTCCACACATGTTCGCAAACACTTCTGTACACATCAATGTTTGTATGTATATATATTTGTTGTGTATGTTTTGTTTCTCTAATGTTTCTTTTGGTCGATACGCACCTTTACAAAAGTGGACAAAACAAAAAAGTTGATGTCAGTGATTTTTGCAAAAAAAAATTAACCATTCAGACATTATCTGTTTATTTATGAATTTTTATATTAAAAATTCTTCAACTGTTGTCCATTATTTTGCATGGATAACAAGTCAATGACAACAATGTTGTCAGAAATAATAATAAAACGTCACTAGTATGGTCACACTGTAAATCAGGGAATGTCAATGATAAACCCGGAATGTGTCAGTCACGTGGTCACTATAGAGACCTGTTCATCAACCTGATAACCTTCCTAAAGTAGTGACATTTTCTACGGATAATCTTATCAATTCTATACCCATTTACTGCATTTTTGGGTCGACATTTATTATAGGGAGAGGATTATTAATGTCAAATGTTATAAACAGGTCTACTTTTGAAACACTAAAAATTTTAAAAAGTAGTAACCATGCATATTATAAAAGAAGCTTTCATAAATACGTATAACATGCACGTTATTTGACCGACTTACAGCGCCTTCTATAGCTTCAAAAACACGTCAATTGACTGATATATTTATAGAATAACCCTGTATCATTGTATGACTATGCATAATCACGGCATTTGACTTAATTACTGCAGAGCCTTCCATAATTACATAAGCACGTCAACTGACTAACTTATAGAAACTTTTCACAAGCACGTCAATTAACTGACTAACTTATAGAAGTATAGAACCTTCTACAGTCACTTGACTAACTTATAGAAATTTCTGCACAAGCACATCAATTGACTGACTTACAGCGACTTATAGAACCTTCTAAAGCTCCATAAGTATGTCGATTGACTGCGACCTACAGAACCAACTCTATAGCTTCATAAGCACATCAGGTTAGCACGTCAACTGACTGAGTTAAGCGACTTCTTTAGCTTCATAAGCACATCAGGTTAGCACGTCAACTGACTGACTTAAGCGACTTCTTTAGCTTCATAAGCACGTCAATTGACTGACTTACAGCGACTAGCTTCTATAGGTTCATAAGCAAGTCAATTGACTGCGACTTATAGAAAATACTAAAGCTTCATAAGTATGTCGATTGACTGCGACTTACATAACCAATTCTATAGCTTCATAAGCACATCAGGTTAGCACGTCAACTGATTGACTTAAGCGACTTCTATAGGTAGGTTCATAAGCAAGTCAATTGACTGCGACTTATAGAACCTTCTAAATTTAAGCTTCATTAGTATGTCGATTGACTGCGACTTATAAAACCAATTCTATAGCTTCATAAGCACATCAGGTTAGCACGTCAACTGATTGACTTAAGCGACTTCTATAGGTAGGTTCATAAGCAAGTCAATTGACTGCGACTTATAGAACCTTCTAAATTTAAGCTTCATTAGTATGTCGATTGACTGCGACTTATAAAACCAATTCTATAGCTTCATAAGCACATCAGGTTAGCACGTCAACTGACTGGCGCTTACAGCCACTTCTATTGCATCATAAGCACTTCAGTTGACTGCGACTTTATAGAACTTTCTATAGCTACATAATTTACATAAACACGTCAATTAAATTGGCTCTGGCTTTTAGAGAACCTTCACAAATTTCCCCAACTTCCTAAACGAGAAATGAGGAAGTTGGTGCAGTATATATAGATGCCAATCACAAACAGTGACTTCCCTAGCAAACTAAAGCAATTTTTCACATGAATAAATCTACGGCACACGCACCTCCCACGCAAAACTGAAATATTAATCATTCAAATTTTCAACCCTTTTTCACTGTCCAATAAGGTCAAGGTAAACCTGTTGATGAAGGGATTTAATGAATACTAAACAGGAGACAGTTGCAGCCCCCACGTTTCGGGCACGCGTTTTCCATTTCCCCTTCTTTGAACTTTTATTTGGTGTTGTCATTCACTATCAAATCACTCAGACACCAGGTAAATTTAATAAAGGTTTGATCATATTTTCAGCATATTTTCGAATTCGAACACCGACAAAACCTTGGGAAATCAAATGGCGCTTTGACAAGCAGCTTGTCATTTCCTGTGTTCCAGACAGCTCAAAATTGTCGAAACTAGGTCAGCAGAACATCAGTTTTTTTTAATAGAATGAACAATGTTTTTGAATGTTACTATATACTAGTGTAAACAAACTTAACATCACCTGCATCAGATTTGTTTTTAATTGCATTAAGGGAATTAGTATGCCAAGACACAGTTTGCAGTTGCAGTACTGATACCAAATCCGACAATCATGACAATAAAAACCTTGTAATACAAATAGTTACACGTTTTTTAAAAGATTTAGATAAGTCATTGTACGTATCAAACACTTTTATATCTGGTTCGATTCTTGAAACTTGTCTGCATTGAAGCAATAAGAATAGGAAGTGAACCAAATTTAGCAAAAGGGCTTGTCGTTCTCAAGAACAACCGGTATATCGACAACTTTTAAAACCAGTTGGTTACCAAGTTAGTATTTTTAACTAAGTTTCCGACCGATAAATCCGGATAATATCATAAGAAATTAAGTTTCAGTTTAAAAAAAAATTCAGATACATTTATCGATTACTGGATAATTTATGCAATAATACCACGATTAGCGTATTACAGGGTCATTAAAACAAGAGTGAGAAATGGTATAAATAATGTATCAAAAATTTGTAGAGCATGCAGGACAGCTTTAATCGAGGCAAATACGAAAACCAAACTTCAACTCTCTTTATATTTTCAACCAATTTTCAAAAATATCGAGAAACAATTGATGAACATTCAATGGAAGAATCCAGACTACCAAGTGGATTTAATGGGCACCACATGACTGCACGTTTCGCCTGAAGGGGTTACATTTGGGAGTTAAAAGGTTAGGAAATCATAACAAAAATTAAAAGACCAGAAATCGTAGGTTATGATGAATGATGGGAGAGTTCGTCAGTTAGAATACACCCATTCCTCGTTTTATGGCTTAGATACATTCCGGAAAAGTAGGCCGTATAGCGAAAAGCCATATAACGAATCAATTATTACCATAGGAACCCGTGCAATTCAATT
>JAQGBW010005446.1:0-11991 GCA_034698625.1 Julus scanicus
AATACCCTCGCTACGCCTCTGAGTACGTGGACTACAAAATTTCAGGAGTTCTCCAGGAAATGGCTCGCAAATCGAAGATTAATAATATCGAAGACTCGAAACTACGAATTAAGACAAATTGTATTTAACTCGACCAGCGTATAATCGATTCGTCAATCAAAGAATGGCACGTTAGACTCCGGGCTTGTGTAAAGGCCGCATTTTAGAATTCATTTTTGTTCCTACCTATTGTTTTATGTAAGTAGCATATTTTATTTAAATCGAAGCATTTTTCACCAAGTTTTGATTTGTTTTATTGGGCTCTACTTTTTTATGACTCAGTGTATTTTTATGATCGCCAATTATGCAGGCAATGCCGAGAATTGGCCCAGGTGAAATTCTACTTTTACTGCAGAAAAATTGCTTTTTTATCTTGAAAATCGCATTTTTACCTAAGAAACAACGCTCTTTTATAATGCAGAAAAATTCCATTTTTTAACAGAAAACGTTCTAGGACTTGCCAGGATTGGATAAACAAAAATCTCGCTGTCTTATTAAAAATGAAAGCAAACACTTAGCGGTATGAAAAGAATTATATTTGCATTTTTCTGGAACTTCAAAACGTTGAACAATAACGCACTAAATTAATTAACCTTGACATCTGTTAATTATCCAATTGAAGTATAAAATTATATGAAGGGAATGTTGATCAGGAGAAGAATATACATACATGAACCATCTGTGCAATAATATGGAAAAAGCTATTTCTACGAGGGTACAATTGGGATAATATCCTGTTTGATATTTCACCAGGTGGCAAAGCGACAAAAATTGCGAAAGTGATTCGATGTGAACAGTGCTAACGTGGAAAGTTTTATTCCATTGGATTTCACTTTATTGAAAGATTGAATGTTTTACTACTATTCTGGTGATCATAAGGTATAGTTTCTGTTACTCGACTACTAGTATATGAATTGTTGAATCCCAGGAGGTTCAAATAAGTTGATCTCTTGATTTTGAATTCCTGTGTTATGAAAATATGTAAAATAATGAATATTTTAAATTTTGATAAAATACATGCTCCATGTAATATATTGTAAGATTCTGAAAAAGAATGCTGCAATAGAGATTCACAGTAATGGACAACTTATGGATTATACAGGGTGGACCAGAATTCCTCACCACCCCACTTTTTTTTCTTAAATTTTATAGTTATGAAAATTCTGTTAAAGGGCGTTAAATAGGAAGTCATGTGTGCTCTATCCACTGATTTTTGTTAGATTTTAACCTACGACCATTTGTTGATGGAAATAACTTGGGACCCGTAAAACACTTAGGACAAAATGTAAAATAAAGAAAAGGAAAAAACTGTTTGTATAAAATCAACTGTTTTCGTCTTCATTGGTGATTATTTAAATGTTTTACAATGTTTTTACGAACTGAGGGAAACGCAAAATTCAACTTTTATACGCTGATTCATATTAATGTTGCACTTAAATTGTGCAATATTACTTGGAGAATACTGCATAACATGTTACCTCTGGAATTCATAACAGTAAAATATGTTATCACATAATAAACAAAAAAGTTACGAATTTATGAAAAATGTTAAACTTTTTTTGTGGCCACCCTGTACAAGTATATCACTAAGTTTATTTCAAAAGCACATGATGTTAAATTTGTCAAATGTAACTTTTGCAGATTTTATTAAGTTTCTAGTATTCTGGGAAAGCTTAAACCGTAAAAAGTAATATGATTATGAACAAAATCTACTTTTTATTTATCTTGTGCAAATTTTCACCATTGAACCAAAAAGGCTGTTCCAACAGAAATCCAACCTGTTCAATAAGATTTTTATTTTTATTTCAATGTTCGACTTGAAGTTTAGACATACGAGCTTTCAATTTTTATAATTGCCCTCGTATTTATTTTCTAAAAATGATACAGAATTTTACTAGAGAAAAAAAAAAGAATCAATGTATTGATGATTTTTTTTTCGGTAGCTAGTTTGTTTTGCATGTCAAAATGTAAAAATTATACGCTGGCTTCTCGAGTTCTTTTCAATGTTACTTATTTTATGAACGGTTTCAAGTTTATTTTGTATTTAATCTCGTAAAAATACTAATAAGTGTGCAATGACTTCTTTATACATTGCATGCCTTTAATTGGCAATGCATTAAACTTTTAGCTACCCAGTTTCAACTTTGATATTCTATAGTATGTGCTGTTGACTCAACATCAAAAGATTGCTTTCAGTCATTATCGAGGTTATTTAGGTTTTTATCTATAAAACATACTCAAAAGTAAAAGTATGGAGCCGTAATGTGCAAGGGTAATGACCTTAAAAATCAAATTAATGATTCATTTCTTTTATGAATTATTCATTGGGGTATTATAAAAATGGTGGAAGATTAGTTTTCTCAGATTACAAATATGATGGGATAGTGCTATTAATTTTATTATGTTTACGTGAAAAATGATAGGCGGTTTTTGATAAATTTATGCGATTTTTCTTTACAAAAATTTCTGTAACCATGGTTTTACTGCTGACGATTTTACCATCAACCTACTTTCATAAGATAAACTTGTGAAACCGCTATTTTAAAGAAATTTGAGTACTTCCTATACTTTTGTTCTTGAATGCTCGTCGTCTGGTAATTGAATGGGTGTATCCTAGGATACTTTCAAAAAATACAGATTATATTTTTCTAAGGTAATAATTGCAAGTTTTCTATTTTAGAAATGCAATTTTAAGCGTTACAACTGTGATTTTTAAGAAAAAAGCGCAAATTTCAGGATTTAGGCGCGTCTCCACCAAGACAAACATACAAAATGTAGGAACATACACGAAATCAAACACGAAACACCAGACACAAACTATGTAGGTATATACATGACAATGTATGTGCAAGTGTCTCCACCAAGAAATGCAAAAAAAACGTGTGCAAATGTACGCAAGTTTATGGCGCTCCTACCAAGGCAGGTTCGCTACCATCTGCATAATTTCAGACTCGCAATTTGTTCCTTCTAAAAATGTTTTTCCATTTTTTATTGGTTAATAATATCCTGGAATGGTTTTACATTTTACTTAACACCAGGGGTTTCTAAGATATTTCAAAGGCCCAGACATCTGGTTCACCCTGTATACGACCTTGCTGTTATTTGTTGTGTCGGATGGCTTGACAAATTCAGTATAGGCTGTATGTTTATTCTGTTATCTAATTTAGCCAGGACTTTTTAATAGGACATGAAATTTAAGCTTAAATTCAACGAATACAACTAGATCCTGATGTGACTGACGTTGGTACCATCAGCTAACAAATTACATAAGACTCCCACTTAATTTTTTTTTAGAAAAGCTTCATGTGACGTCTAGCATCTCTTGTGACCATTTAACCAACGTATACGTAGTTATGAGAATATAAAAGATTTTACTTCCTGCAATTGCCTATTTGCAATTACTGGCATTAACATGGCTTTATGTTCCTCATACAGCAGAGGTGTGATGGCTTTCGTGCACTCTTGATGTTCGGTCGTTAACTTGTATTGTGCAATCGTTATCAAATCTTATTTGACATTTTCCAAATACTGCAGTTTTCTTATTAATAGCTTAAATTAACTATTTTCTTTTTCTGAGAATTCTGAAGATATGTATACTAGTAGCTGGTTACCCCGGCTGCATGTGCTCGGGATTTGAAAATGTATGTTATAGGAATTAAAAATTTAGAAAATTTTAAAATAGTTTAAATGGAAGTATTTTTGTTTAGCTAAAGTCTTAACTTACTGTAGTACCATGGAGTAAGGCTAGGCGCACACTAGCGATTTTTTTTATTAGCAACTATATTTAATCAAGAAAATGAAATTCATTGGTTTCAATGGAACCTTGTGCACGGTGGACTTTTTAATCCCGGCCAGCAACTAAATAATTGCTTTTATTAACGTAAACCTGTTTGTGGTAAAGACCAACAGGTTTTTGGGGATGTATATATAAGTTGAAAAAAATCGCTAGTGTGTGCCTAGCCGAAATTTAGTTGCATGCAAAAGGTCTTTAGTGGAGCCTATATCCTTAAATACAACGCCATATATATGTGATCACATTTCTGGGAAAGGGGGGGGGGAGAGAAGGTGAAATATGGTCCAAAAATCGTGGCGAATTGGCGGATTCGGGTTGAAATTTGTAAAATTTATTAGATTTCGGGGGGAAGGTCTATCCTCAATATCCTCCCCCCTCCCTCCCCATATATACGGCCTTGCTTAAATATATTTTAATCCCTCTAAATAAACGCACATAAACACACGCACGCAAACTTTGAGAAATACCAATAGAGATTGTATGCTTAAAAGCTGTAGTTAATTAGTAAAAGATCGTGTCTTACTTTCAAAAAACTAGACTACTTTTCCATTTATCCATATTCATATTTATATTATACTTGATTTTTTACACTGTATGTTTGAGAACATATCTCCTAATTAAGTTTTCATTAAATTGTAAAACTGGGTAACTGAGGAAATTCTGATTTTTTTCGAGAAAAAATAGTGAATAGCCTACATTTGTTTTTATTTCCACCGCAAAGTGTTCCAAAGCATAAAATATTCCTGTATTATTTTGTTGTATTTTTCAAGATCCAAGTCTTATCTTAGTTGAGAAATACATTTAAAACTATCCTCGTCTTAGTATTCTCAACTGCTAAATCGAATGGTGAAATTCTATTTATTATCCTCTTAAGAAGAGCAATTCCCGATTTATTTTTACGTTTGCATAATCTGTGTGAATGAGATTTGCTCCGAGCGTATTAAATCTTTAAAATCCATTAAGGAATACTTCAATTTATCCATTCAAAGATTTTTCGTCTCCCTGTTGAATGTAGTTGTCATTCGCATTTTACTCTTAAGACCTGTACAAGCTTTTCATCATCTGGTGATTCTACCATTTTTTTTCCATGTGCATTAAGCACTGCTTTTATCCTAAATCATTTGCATTCATTGTTTGACTTATATATACTGTACAAATCATTTCTTTTCATTGCAGAAATTCCAGGCATAATTCCATCCGTTCGGAATCGAGATTTCTGCAGAAAATGAGAATCTTGTAAAACTGACTAGACCATGGCACCAGCCCTTCACAATCGCTCATCTTGGACATTCCTGTTGTATTTTTTCTATCTTTTTGCTGGTAAGATTTCTAACCAAAATTACTATTAAATTACCTTTACTAACCCTGTAATTTTTTTCGAAATTGGCCCAGGCCCTACAAACATTTCAATATACGCAGAACTGTTTGCAGTGTATTTTTGCTGATTTACCCATTACTTATGGGAATGCAAAATAATACTTACAAACAAAATCGTATGCAGTTTCCAATTCGCAGGATTTCTATGCCATGAAAGAGTTTTTCCAAGCATGAGGAACTCTTAAACTTAAATTGGTCAATAACATGTTTACAGATGAATGGATTTGCTGACTGCATCTCCTATGACTTGAAATAAATTAAGAAATTTTGCCTTGTTCTCTATAGTCAGGTCACGTACTGTATCTCTAGATATCTCAAAATGAGTGTATATAGCGGCTACCGTGTTCAATAATTCATGATATCAGCTCTAATATTTAATGACAAGGGTATAAACGTTTTTCACCATTATTTCACAACTTAAAAACTTGACAGTCAGTTTACAAAATTCTACTTAAATAACTGTGTAAACTGGCTCTTATTTTCCAGCTTAAATTCATTATTAATACTTTTCTTATTTCTATCAATGGTCACAGAAACGATATCAAAGTTTGCATAATTACTACTTCATTTGAGCAATACTTAAGTCTTCATAAACATACAATGGAATCTCAAGCAATTATCCAAGTTAATGGATGAATGAACCTATCTCAGATATAACATAAAACTCGTGTAATATATGAATGACCTAGGCCATTTTTTATTCAAAATCAAATATACTAATATTCAGTCCCAATTTTTATTGCATTTTATCAATTTTAAAATGATACTGTTAAAAACATATTTTTACTTTTCATAGAAAATTGTATATTTATCAAATGGCTAATAAATACTTGTACACAGTACTGCTAAATACAGTTAGTAACTGCATTTTTTGATGCATTACATTACAAAACTCACCAGCGGCGATTTTCATTCTTTTTAAGATTTAAAATCGCGCAATTTTTACTTTAAATTCAGTAGAATTCAAATCTCAAATATATGAAGCGGCCATTTTGTTCTGAATTTCTAAGCGCGTTTCATAGTTGCCATGGTTACGAAGTTCCACGGTTGCTATGGTTACGCTCTATAATTGTACTTTCACAACTTGATGATTAGTTAACGATCAGTTTACGATGAGTTGACTATCAGAAAATTACTACTTGTTTTATCAACCAAACTGGTAACCGTACTTGCTTAAAAATTATCAATTAACGATCAGAATTCCAAACTGGTAATTGTGACCATTAGTTAGTGATCAGTTGTTGATTAGTTTAAAAGTGATGAGTTAGTTTTCCATGACTTCTAGTGACTACCAGTTGAGACAAAAAGATTACCAAAAAATCGGGGTTATTATCAGTTTATTACCATTATTTTTTCCTGTAAGGGTTAAGATATCATTTAAGTTTGAAGCAAAAGCACTTTTATGAAACATGCATATTTAAAACTGAAACTATAGATTGTGATATGATTGAATACTACTTAATATACTAATTATACTGCATATTAATAGACAATGGTCATTTCGACAGCTTTCCAAGGAGATCCACTAAGACAATTTTGTTGTAATTTGATTCAGACTTTTAATTTCTTGATAAACAAATTCCAATGTATAGCTGATGACGTCACATAGCGGATTGGCCGGTTCCCTAACAATTATTTAAGATGATTAGATGTCAAAAACAGATGTTTGGTTATTTGGGCGTTTTTGTGTATGTTCAAATTGCAATGATTTACAAATTCCCAAAAGCAACACATAATGGAACATGAAGCTTGTAATTTAAAATTGAATCCTGAAACATGAGCATGTCAAATTGACCTCTTTATTCAGAAATTGATGAGAACGAGATTGCTTGTTATTCTACCTCAGTTTACTTATGTTGGTTATGTATACAATAAGGATCGCGTTTTAAGGCATTATACCTATTTATCGTTCTAACTATTTAAAGAATAAGGTACTGATCGTGTCATTTTTCACGTTAAAATAGTAGATTTTTTAAAATTAAACTATTATATGAATTTTTGCACTCACAACTTGCCTATCTCATGCTGCCACCTGCTGGCAGTGGGTAAAAAATAACAGACATTTTTCAAACTTGCATATTAATTTTTTTTAACTCTACCATTTCAAAGAGAAAAACAACAATATGAGGCCCTTGCTGATCCATTAAGCCACCCCAAACAATTCTCACCCCCACCTAAACCTCCCTCATTCAACCGTGAGTATCTTCCCAAGCCCCATCCATTGAAAAGGATAGGGTTGTGATCCCTTTTAAGAAAATATTGACATCGATATTTGTTAAAATGGTGTTTGATCATCTTTGGAATACTATATATATCATTGCAAGGTCTCACATTAGACTCAATTTTCAAACTTGCAAAGGTATACTTTATTGTATAATTTAATCAGAATTCCCAACTTTTATGAAAACATCATAACGTCTGTAATATGTGAGGTGATAAAGCATTTCATACGAAATTGATACTCTTATAACGACATTAGAAAATCATTTTAAGCAAAGTGGTGCGTGACATGGTTCAAATAGCACCAACCTTATATATAGGTAGAAAGCGAGATTGATAGTCACTGCACTTACTACATTTTCCCCATGGACAAATTTCAACTTCGGTTTTTTATGGATGAGAAATATTATTGATTTTCATACTTTTTACGCTGTGAGGGGTTTTTTACCGCAAGAATTTTTTGTCCATTTCTCTTATTTTCTTGTTCGGTTTAAGCTTCTTGCTCCCATTGTACGACATTAATGCACAGATGTAATAGATCGTCAGATGACGTTTTTTACTTTGAATCCCTACTCTGATCCTATACTTGCCAACTCGTTATTTTGATTCATCCAGAGTTGAAAGATGCCTCGTAATCGTAACCTAATTCAAACCTTAACTGAAGAAATTCATTCTGCAAATGTGCACCAACCCAAACAACATTGGTACCAAAGCAGGTTACTTACTAATCTCCCTTAATCACTTTTTGTAACTCCTGCACAGTGGCGGCTCGTCCATAGGCACTGTGGAAATGCAGCACCCCCAATCACTGGATATCATCGATAACAGCGGTGTGGCAAGGGGAAGCGGTCCGCCCCGGGCGGCACGTTTTGTGGGGCGGCATTTTCACATGAGATACCCAGACGGAAAAAAACTTTTTTTTTTATTCTACCACCATAAATTCTAATTTATCAAGCACAATACTTTTAGCAAATAAGAATCCGTTAATCCAGGATATACATAGACCTACTTGGTCATCTTTTGGTGACCCAAATATAGGTCACCTAACACATGCTTCTGAATTTTTAATCCCAAAAGGGCGAAATTAGCTAGGGGAAATTTGTATGGTCACTATGTAGCATGCATATGGGAATATAAGGCTGAAATCAAATAACGAGTGCCTTGGAAAGATGCCTAGAGTTTTTGGAATCGATTGAAAGTGATCCCCATTTTCTGGAACGTGTCATTACTTGGGTGTTTGAGTACGACCTGGAAACCAAGCGCCAAAGCATCGAGTGGCACACTTCAACCTCTCCAAATTAAGCCAAAAAAATAGAACAATGAGCAAGTCGAAGATCAAATGCATGCTGATTTTGCTTTTTTGATGATAGCCAATGAATCGTCCACAAAGAGTTTGTGCCTCAAGACACAAAACCGTTGCTCCAAATTGTTGTCACTCGTTTTTTATAATGCACTAGGAAAAACTGTTTCATGTGAAAAATCGCTAGGGGCAACCAAATGAGCAAGTTCAAACTCGTACTGAAGGCGTATCACATGTTCATCTACCGCCCTCCAATTCCCATTGTTGACAGATCAAACGCTACATTGCCAGTCTCATTACTTAATTTACACAGCTTGTATATGGCATTGCCACCATCCTAGCAACCGCCCAACATAATACATGTCCCTTTTCTCATAATTTTCTTTTACTTATTAAAAGAAATGTTTATTTAAATCTCTATTAGAAGTGCAGTCAAGCATCTGCATTCCAGAAGTGTTAATTCCCATGCGAATTTTCAGTAATCCTTTGATATGTTTTCGTATTTGCCATTTTCTCATAATCTTTTCTTTTAATCAGTGTCTATAAAATGACAGATGTTGAGTTTAAGATTTTTTTAAATACAATGACAAAATCTGTTGTTCTTTTCCCTCTTTTTTATGTAATCACTGATTACTTAAACTATCCCTTTGGCAACTTTAATCTGTTGTCAAACATAGTACTTTGGCATTTTTTAAAATAATTTATCATTTAAAACTTTGTACTAAAATCTTTTAATATGACATTTCATTTCAGTCGAGCTTGATTTAATTAGCGTAATTATGGTTTTTCACCCTTTGGTGATGAACGAGTCTTTAACATTATTTTCCAAAAATAGTCCTAAAAATACAATGCCGACTGTTCATTAACCAAACATGGTTTTCTAGCATTTTGTAAAATAAATTATAATTTAAAACTTAAATCCAAAATTAGTGATGCGAATTCTTTTTGCGGTATTATATTTTTAAAAATTGTGCTAAACCTCTTTAATTTTAATTTGACATTTCGTTTCAGTCAAGCTTGATTTAATTAGCATAATTTTGGTTTTGCACCCTTTGGTGATAAACGAGTCTTTAGCAGTTTCCTCAAAAATGCAATGCAAAATTTTTCATTATTTTTATTTATTTATTTATTTATTTATTAGCCAAATATTGTGCTGAAAGTCATATTTGCAACTTCTGTTTTATGATTTGTAACTTTTGTTATTATTCCATATGCTTTGTAATTGTGCAATTTGCACTTGGTTTTGTATAAATCGACAATGCATTAGATCGTGAAAGTTATTTTAATACTTAAATGATATTATGCAAATATAATAATCGTAATGGATTTTTCATTCGATAAATCAAAGGCATTTGTCTTTTTTTGACTTTTGATTGATATTGTCAAAAACGTAGTCGACTTGAAAATTTTTTTCCTAGCAAGGAAACACAGCTGGTGCTTTTATAATATCTGTAGACATGACAGCCACTCTAAATTAGCATAACATTTAGTTATACTTCTCAGTTTATTGAATTATTTATTTCTATAGTTCCTTGCTAAAAATATATTCCTTTATATCCTTCTATGATAGCATGATCGTTTTTAGAAACTCTTAAATGACAAAAAAGTAAGATTAATCTTGCAATAGGCTGGAAGAAGTTGACGTGACACTCCCCATTTTGTAGACGTTAGGCATGTCTATGTGTTTTTTTTAAACAAAAACACATTTTCTATATTGTATATTTTAAACTATGAAGTGTCGTTTTAACTTTATATTGGTAAAGTTAAAAATACGGTTATTATCACAAAAAATTTAAGCTTTGAAGCTGACATAGTGTTGCTTGATATTGCAGATTTGCATTTAGAAGGGTTAGTTTATTGCTGAAATGGCAAGTTCAATCCATCATACTTAAAAAACCACGTTTGCACAAACTATTGTTATTTTTATTAGAATAGGTTGAAAATCTCGATTTCCAAGTTTAACACATTTTGTATCGGTTGACAGAATATTATGCTAAATTTGCAAATGTACCATAAAGGATCATATTTAAAATTGTGTTGTCAAGCTGATATATTGCCTCCTACAACTCTTTAGCACTACTTTCACGGCGAATGTAACTTTGACTTGTCATGGTAAGTCCCTGAGGGTTTGTAGCTTGTTGCTGACCATTTTCTAGCAACAGAATTTTGAATTTTCCATCACTTATCAGCGTTACAATCCAATTTATTCTGATAAACTTCACCAAACCAGGGATATACATTTAATTACATGTAATTATGTACTTGTAATTGCTGTATAATTTTTAATTTAATAGCTAGACGTAAGCGCAAACCTTGATAAATCTAATAATCTTTGCTAATTTACCTGTTGAATAATTTAGACAATTAATTAACATCGTCAATTATTTTTGATAATGGAAAATGGGTGATGCGTTATGCAATTGTCTCTGACCTAGAGTAAAGAGCAACCTGATAACTTTATAATCCTATTAAAAATAATTTTGATTTTAATATTCTACAGTGGGTTCCGGTTAATCGGGTTTCCCCCTTGTCACAGAAACAACCTACATGAAATCAACCAAAAATCAAATATTTTCCATGCAAATGAACATGTGGGCACAAATGTCTCTTTAACATAACAAATCGCATTTATTGCAGATAACTTTTCTGACACTAATCACATATAAACGGTAACTTCCTGTTTCTTTTCATTGAAGTCATTGTAGGCTTGGCAGACGTAATATGCTCTCAGTAAATTAGGCGCTGGCCAATTAACGGTCCTGCCCCTGCTTATCCAACAATTGGGATATGTCTGGTCCAGGTGTTGGCTTGCACGAATAGTGAAATGTCCAGGTCCCATCATGTTGAAAAAACTTCTGCAAACGTGTGAAGTTCATAATTTTGATTTGAAAGGGCAGCACGTGTTTTTCGATTCATCACTGAAAGCCAAAAATCCATTTTTTAAGACTTTTTACTGAAAATATTCAGATAACACCGTTTCTACATGGTAGTTCATACTCTACTTAATATTAAATTGCCGAAATATATCGTAAAATATGTGTATTCTTTCGTCTTTGAAAAAAATGCATGGCAGGTATAGGACTTAGATTTGGCTTATGCACTGCATTAAGGAGGCCACATCTGTAAAAAGAGTGGACGATTGGAATTGTTACATCAATAGTGCATGCAGGTTTACCTTTAGTACACTTATATATGTTACAGTCAATGTGTCAAACCAGCCAATGTGTAAAATGACTGGAAATACAAAATGACTGGTCACATA
>JAQGBW010005447.1:0-11990 GCA_034698625.1 Julus scanicus
TTAAAATAAAACTAAAAAGGTATACAAATTCTTTACGACGTATACTAGGTCTTGTTATATTTATTTTTTTGATTTAATTTGCCTTAAATTGCCTAAACACCTTTATGATCTGTAGAGGATTTGACAAGAATATTCTAAAAAAAAACTTATGTTGCTAAACATTGCAAAAGAGGTTTTCTATCAAATTGTGTTTTTGTTGTTGTTTTTAGAAATATAAGATTTTAACATAGTATGCAACATTCAGGTGAAGTAATAAATTGAAACAGTTAGAAGCATACAATAATCTAAAACTTTTCTGAATCTTGAGATTTGAAATTTAACAATTTGATAGCAAATTACGTATTTAGCTGTTGTTTTAAAATCTGCAGAAATATATAAGTTGAGTAAAAGTGCAACACAACTTTTACTTGTATAATAAGATGCACATAATCTACTTTTACATTCTAAAAGTTTTTAGTGGAACATTTTACAATTTTTGCACACAAAACAACCGTTCGACAGTATAAAATGAAAACACGGCTTACCGAGAAATTAATGATAAAACTATTCGTTATTCGATAGTTGTGATTAAAAAGGATACATTTGATAAATGGCTAATCATTGCCACACTTGAAGCATTTGCACAAGGCTGGTTCGTTGAGGCGTACAGCCAACTGACCAAGTTCTCCGATTAAAAGTTGACCGTCGGGATCGTAGCATTTTTGCAGAAGAACTTCTCGTTCGCGAAGATAACTTTCCCGGCAACACTGGCAGTCCTAAATGCGATTTTGTTGAGATCAACATTTTCGAGAAATTTGAAAAACTCAAAATGAATTTATTTCTGGGCCCACCTTAAGAAATCCAGACGACTTGATGACACTCGGCTGCAATTGAGACGCACATGTTCCTTCACACTTGTTCACTGGGACATCACCTTCACATGTGCGGGACAGCTGACCATTTTCACCATTCACCTCTGAAGAAGAAAACAGGCAGATTGTATATACAGTAAACATTTGTTTCCTGAATTTTCATGTTTGCCCATAATCCTAAAGCGGGGTCTCCACCAAGACGTATATATGTACGTATAAACATGTTTTTACAAACATATACAAAAATGTTTGCTTCAGCCGCCATTTTTTAAATATATGTAAATATCAAAATTGTACAGCTATTAAAGATATTTAATTGGTGCACAATTTTGATATTTACATATGTTTACAAAATGGCGGCTGAAACAAACCCGGAGGGCAAACTTTTTTGCATATGTTTGTAAAAACATGTTTATACGTACATGTACGTCTTGATGGAGAGACTGCTTTAATATGTGACGAAATGTTCACAGAAATGTTAAAACTTTTCAAACCTTGCCACATTTTCTTGTTTTTGTAAGCATTGTTTGGAATTTCTCAATTGCTGCAAGTTATAATTATTTTTTCTATAATTATGTTGTAAACATGAAAATGTACATCTGTTAACTTTTGCAACACTCTTGTGTTCATAAATACATAGAAAACCAAACCGTTTTTTTTTATTTATTTTTTTTTTTGGTTTAAGACAACTTTTCTAATATTGGGAGAGCTTATTTATTCTAGAATATTTCCAATTATCACAATTATTCAGTACAGATGTTGTTTGCCTGACAGCAGGCTTTCAACCAGTTTGGTTTTATATGCATTTAGGAATACATATTGCAAAAGTTGACAAATGTGCATTACATAATTATAGAAACAATAACTAAAGCCGGGTCTCCACCAAGACGTACATGTACGTATATACAGGTATTTACAAACACATGAAAAAACGTTTGCCCTCCGGGTTTGTTTCAGCCACCATTTTGTAAATATATGTAAATATCAAAATTTCACACCTATTAAATGTCTTTAATAGCTGTACAATTTGGTATTTACATATATTTAAAAATGGCGGCTGAAACAAAACCGGAGATCAAACTTTTTTGCATATGTTTGTAAAAAACGTGTTTATACGTACATGTACGCCTTGGTGGAGATCGAAATGTGAAATTCCAAACAATGTTTACAAAATAAATAAAATATGGCATAAGTGAAAGTTTCAAATCTGAGAACATTTCGTCACAAATACAGGATATTCGTTTCCATATTTATTTTTCGGACCAGCTGTTTTTCAAATTGTTATATAAATGCAATCCACTTTATAAATTCAAATTTCAATATTTTACAATATCTAAGAAAACATGTTTTAAAATAACATTAAATTGGGGTCTCGTAACTAAAACAAAGATCAGCAGATTAGCAAAATGTTTAATTAAATTTGTTCAATTTTAATTGATGTCACAACTTATATAATGTAGCTTTTGTTTTGTAAAGAACACTTAACTCAAAACAATACTTTCTAACAACTGTTCCAAAGACTAACCTTTGCTAATATGGATTGTGGAAGGCAAGGTTTCACATGAACTTTCTCGGATTGACCTCGTTGAAATGTAGGCAACCGCAAACGGTTCGCAAGTCAACCAGCAAATCACGACTGCCAGGAATTTCCTCTTTGAGCTAGTCAACTTCATCTATAAAATACATGTTGACCACATCAGAAACTGCAGAATGCTAAACTGACAATGCAACAAGTTTTAAAAAAATATAAAAATGCTCGCTTACCACATCCATGGCACGAAGTAATTCGGAATGAAGGAACTTGACAAGTGAGGTCTCTTCCACTCTGAAGGACAGTTTCCAAACAAAAATCAAGTCCGCTAGCACTATCGGTCAATAAAAACTCACGTCTGCCCCTGTCGCAGTATTAGATAAATTGAATCTAGGTGCACAGCATGGTTCCCAATGGAAGGAATTAATGAACTTCAGTAATTATGGCCATTTCAAATTTCCATTAACGACTTGCAATCAAAAAGGGTAATTAAGTGAAAAAGCATTATTCAAACATGAATCCATTAATTCCATAATGGTCATAATACACTCACTTATTTCAATTTAAGGTTTGTTTTCATCCCCCCAACGTTTAACATTAAAACAAAACATTTCTGCCATAAATGAATTTCTACGCGATAGACATTAAAAATTCATGCTGTGTCGCGATTGAATATTACGCTATCGTGTAATTAGAGAATGGTAAACTTGCGAAAAAGTATAACGTGTGAAAAAAATAATTGGTAAACATAGTTTAAACAGTGGCTGGAACTGGGAACTATTCAGCAACATTTTTTTCAGATTATAATAACAAATTAGCAGCTTATTTGAATACAGCGTCTCTTAACTGGTGTTCCACGGAACCCCGGGGTTGCGCTAGATTAAGTTAATGGTTCCACAAAAAAGTTACACATTACATTGAGTATACAGATGAAAATATTTAAGAAGTTACATCATGTTGTACGTTATGTGGCTACATAAAATTGAGATCAAAGCTCTACTTTTGACTGATGAAATCTTCGATGCGCAACAAAATCATCTAAAGATTGTCCCGTAACATTTATCTTACTTCCTCAAGCCAACACCGGCGGTCGAGTGAGTTACGTGCTAACCTCTCGATCCTAAGATGCTGGGTTCGCTCCCAGGTCGAGGTCGGTGGAAATTTTTACGGATGGTAGAAATCCCTAAGTGGCGGCTCATTCGGATGAGTTTAAACCGAGGTCCGGTGTTGATTGTTGCATGTTAAAGACCCCCGAGAAAGGGTGGAAGTCCTTTCCTCGTAGGCTAAATTTCCAGGTAGGTGCTGAAGGCTCATCTCCTGGCGTTGGTGTTTAGCCCTCGTGTTGCAGAAATGGGCCAACGTTAAAACCAAACAAACAAACAAACTTGCTCCCTCAAAAAAACAACATTGTTCAATAAAACGATTTATTTAAAACTCTAAATATCAAGACAGAACATGAAATGATAAATGCAAACTTGATGATTACAAAATATGATCTTTATACAATTCAGACATCGGAACTCATGCAATAAGATTTCGGATTTGAATAACAAATATGACAGTTGTAAGTTCTGCTAGTTTTTCTTTAAAAAAAATTGCTCATGTCAATTTGAGACAAAGCAATGTCATTAAATGGTTATGAACCAGAACAGTACACTTAAAAAACATTTGTAAAAGGAATTTAAAAATGACAAGCCGAACAACTGATATACGAAAGTTCGTCGGCATTTGAAGAACGAAGTCAAAATGAACTTTTAAGTGGATCGATGCTTTAGACATCCTTGATGCTAGAGAAATTAAATACAATAGCTACAGTATGAGACAAGCAATTTTAACAACATATCAAAATTCAATTCTTATGTAAAATGCAAATACCTGGCAAGATAATCTTTAACATTATCAAATCCCTCCTGTTTGGCATAGTGAATGAGAATTCCAGTGCAGCCAATGCCGCTTCTATTGCGACAAATACTGCAGTTGCAGATATCACGGCATGGAGGACACTCCCAGTTCTGAAATATGATAGCATGTTAAAACCCGAAAATCTGATCAACAAAACCCATTAAATAAAGATAAAAGCTTACCGGGTCAAGAAGGGCAGCTTTCGCATCTTCTCCATAACGGTTACGAAGGCATATTCCACAGAACTATTTAAAAACATACGAAATTCAGAGATCACATACACCACTTTTGCAAAACACTAATACATGTGGCCAAAAAAAGCTAATAAGACTACATTTTATTTCCGCGTATAACACGACATTAAACTTTAGATAAACGGTGTACATTGTCCACAAAATATGAGGTGCCTCACCTGTCCTCTAACTCCAGAGCAAGTTTTCGAGCGACATATAGTCTTCATATCAATCGTCTTCTGTCTGCACTGATGGCACGTGGTACCCTGTGCAATCCAAATACAAGTTAGACAAAAATACATTTGAGTAATACTCAACCACACTAGAGAACCATAAGGACGTACGTTAGCTTGGCTAAGAATCTTCGAAGTACTAGACTTAGCAATAGCATCAAGATCCTGCTCGGTGATATCTTCCGGCATTAAAATTGTACGCTCCACAGGTCTTGGTCGATAGACACGCTTTGTACCATCACTACGTCGTTTTTTAGTACGCTCATCCTGTCGAAACAACAAAATTGAAGGAGTTAAAACAACAGTAACTTTATTGTTATAAACAATAGGCACTGCGAAATCATCTGCTTCTTAGAAAGATGATACAACATCAGTATCCATGGTACTTACATCTTCGTCCTCATCTAAGAAAGGATCGTCATCGCTATCACGGTTATTGGCGTTGTTCCTTGTCGAAAATCTAAAACGAAGCTTCAAAGGAGTCGAACCAGGAGAAGAGGGAGCTGAAGAATTCACAGATCCAATTCTGGATGAAGACCTGGTACGGGGTGGGCTTCTCCTGGCTCTGAATTTTAACTTGCGAGGACCAAATGACCTGTCCGCGCTCGCCTTGGTGCGGCAACGCTTAGAAGATGGGTCAGAGAACTATAAATGAAAAGTGTAGAAAGATTAACACCCAGGCTAAGCTACAGCTAGAGGACAAAGTCGATTCACAAGATTGCAAAAACTTAAATCTGCAGAAAAGAACTATTCAATTGCATTAATTGAGAACTACAAGACTGACAATAATAAACTCTAATCATATTAATTCAGAACTAGTAAATAGCACTGATTGGGAATCAAATATGACAATGGCATCTTTTTTAAAGTTTAATAATTAAATGGATCAACAGGTGTCAAATATTTTGTGTGATGATATGATTAGCAATAATAAACTACCAACATTTATATATTTGTGGCAGTAAAGACAAATCGATACTAATCGACTGCATTGATTGGGGAAATAATTTTAACAATGGCTCTTTAAACTTTAATAAACGGTTCAGCAGGTGTTTAATTTTTTTTTTTTTAAATATAATGAAACTATTAATAAATGTAGATACTTACTTTGGCGGATCGAGATAACCTTGCATTGGCAACCTTAATCTCAGAGAACAAATTTGCAAACTGAAATAACAAAAATGTGGATGACAGTTAGGGCCTAAATAAACAATGAAGGACGCTATCATCACAGAGCGTGGCAACGTCGAATTCCAATACAAGAAAAAGTTTTCTTATTTTAATTCTCACCAATTCCAGGCGTTCTTTGACATTCGCCTCGCGTTGTTTTTCATATTCGCATAAAGGCATTTTTGGAACAAGGACAAAATCCAAAAAAAAACGGTTGGGGCCTATCCAAGAAAATCGAACACTAGACAAAAGTTAAAGAAAGTCGTTAAAGAAATGCAAATTATCGATCAAAATGTAGTCATACACACCACAATTAACCTACCGGCTTCGTAAATGATGTAGGATAATTAGTTCGATTGATTTCTTAAAAATCTTCGGTTCACGTGTCAGAGAAATTTAAAGCCCAACCGGATTTAAAGAGCACCAACTCAACAATGGCAAGCGCTTCTACGAGGTTATAAAGAACGACTACAAAATGAGCGGGAAAAGGGGAATTTCCCGCGTTTTTCTTTACTGTGGCGCCCTCTTGAGGAACGCTTCGGAACTAAAACCGGGATATTTAAATGCACAGATTCAAATTCAATACAGGGAAATTTCATTTGATCAAGGCCGTATATGTATGTCATCACAAATAGTCCACTATGGTCCTCGTTTTTACCAAAGCAAAATTGTGTTTTTACCAATGAAAATTTGCTTTTTTACCAAGAAAAATTGAGTATTTACCATAAAAAATAACTGTTTTTATAGTAGCAAAGTTGCGTTTTTAAATAAAAAAAGTGAGTTTTTACCATAAAAAGTTCTTACTTAAGAAGAATTAATTTTTTACCATAGAAAGTTCTTACTTTATAAAAAATTGAGTTTTTACCTTAGAATAAATTGAGTTTTTATCATAGTGTTTTTTACCAATGCAAATTTGCTTTTTTACCAAGAAAACTTGAGTTTTTACCATTAAAATTTGTTTTTAGCGTTGCGAAATTGCGTTTTTAGAATAGAAAAATTGAGTTTTTATCATAGAAAGTTCTTACTTTAGAAGAATTAATTTTTTACCATAGAAAGTTCTTACTTTATAAAAAATTGAGTTTTTACATTAGAAAAATTGAGTTTTTATCATAGTGTTTTTTACCAATGCAAATTTGCTTTTTTACCTTGAGTTTTTACCATAAAAATTTGTTTTTATCGTTGCAAAATTGCGTTTTTTAATATAGAAAAATTGCTCTTGTATATTAGAAAAATTGAGTTTTTAACATAGAAAGCTCTTACGTTAAAAAAATTAAGTTTTTACCATAGAAAGTTCTTACTTTAGAAGAATTAATTTTTTACCATAGAAAGTTCTTACTTTATAAAAAATTAATTTTTTACCATAGAAAGTTCTTACTTTATAAAAAATTGAGTTTTTATCATAGTGTTTTTTACCAATGCAAATTTGCTTTTTTACCTTGAGTTTTTACCATAAAAATTTGTTTTTATCGTTGCAAAATTGCGCTTTTTAATATAGAAAAATTGCTCTTGTATGTTAGAAAAATTGAGTTCTTACCATAGAAAGTTCTTACTTTAGAAGAATTGGGTTTTTATCATAAAAAATTTGCGTTTTTACCATATAAAAATCGCATTCTTACCTTAGAAAAATCCATTAGACAATCACAGATGGTCATCGGGGTGGAGAGGATCTATTCCCATGATTTTCTCCCCCCCCCCCTCCCCACCATATATACGGCCTTGCATTAGATCTTCATGTAGTTTGATTTAATTATATAGTTTTCAAATTCATTTAAGAAAATAGCACTTTTAATGCATTTCTAAAACAGAAAAACCGCACTATTAATACAGAGGTTAAATGTCACATATGTTTGAAGAATGTTAGCCATATATGCCCGTATTACTGTACAAAACCATCAAGCGATAAATTTTCCCCTTGAGAATTAGCAAAGCATGTGCTAGCTAAATGACATGTGTGACCAAAGGGTTATCACATATAGGTCAATATCCTTATGACAAAGAGGTTATTTATTAACACTATAGTCTCAGCTCATCACGTCTTAGTTACATTAATATTAATATGTTTATGTGAAATTAAAGCATGTAATTCAAATCAAAGCTTGGCTGCTGGCTGTTGGGCAATGGCTAAAATGCTGGCAATGCGAAAAGTTAACCATAAGGTTTTGAGATTATTATTAATGTTAGAAGAAAAGGTATTAATTCCACTGCTGTAATGGGGGAAGTAAGGGTGACCGCGCTTTAGTTGCGTAAATGAGGGAATTATCGCAGGTATAAAGGAGATGGTGCCAGTCGCAGAGGCGTAGCGAGGGTATTTGGCGCCCGGGTACAAGATATAAATTTGGCGCCCCTAACCCGCCCCCCCCCCTCTCCCTCGCTTCCTCCTTCACAGACACAGAGTCACTGAGTCAACCTTAAATAAACAGTATCTTTCAAAATATTCATGCGGTTTTTGATAGACAAAAATGTATTTTTTTTTTCTTCTTTAAAATAGTAGATGTTTTATCTTTTCATCGTATGCAAATAAACAATTTTTTTAATTAGGGCACTGGCGCCCAGGGGCGCCGAGAGCCAGGGCCGGAGCCGTGGGAAAGGGAGGAGGGAGGGGGGAATATATATGGTCCTCGTTTTTACCTTATAGAAAAATTGCATTTTTACCAAATAAAATTGACGTTTTAAATAAAGAAAATTTACGTTTTAATCATAGAAAAATTGCATTTTTATCATAGAAAAATTGCGTTTGTACCAAAGGAAATTTGCATTTTCAACATAGAAAATTTGCGCTTTTGCCTTAGAAAAATTGCGTTTTTATCATAAAAAATTGTGTTTTTAACGTAGAAAAATTGCGCTTTTGCCTTAGAAAAATTGCGTTTTTAACATAGAAAATTTGCGTTTTTACCAAAGAAAATTTGCATTTTCACCATAGGAAATTTGCGCTTTTGCCTTAAAAAATTTGCGTTTTTGATCATAGAAAATTTGTGTTTTTAACGTAGAAAAAATGCGCTTTTGCCTTAGAAAAATTGCGTTTTTAACATTTTAAATTTGCGTTTTTACCAAAGAAAATTTGCATTTTTTGCCAAAGAAAATGTACGTTTTTACCAAAGAAAATTTGCATTTTTACCAAAGAAAATTTGCATTTTTACAATAGAAAAATTGCGTTTTTACCGGGGTATTTTCCCCCCTTGCTCTCCTCTCGCCAGGCCTGCTGGCGCCCCCCGATGACTGCGCCCGGGTCAGCTTGCCCCCCCTGACCCCCACTCGCTACGCCTCTGGCCAGTCGTTGGATTAGGATGTACATAGGGGGCAGGAATGTTGTGGAGAAAAAGGGAAAGTTTAGATTCAGATTTGGTTGGAGGCAATGGGGGTAGATTAGTAAGTGTAAAAAGTGTGATATAGTGCAACTCCCCTTTTATATTTTGCTGAGGAATTCGAATTTGCATTAAAAATATTAAATTAATTCAGAAATTATATCATACCATATCGTTCAGTATTGAAATTTTGTAGTAAAAAGGTATTTTGTACTGGTATAGACTTTTTTAATTATTTTGTTGTTGTAAATTTCCTTAACTTGATCAAGGAAAATGTTAAAACTGAATTCGTTCACTATCAGCCACAAAAATTAACTAAATCTGTAACTAATTCTTTCAAACTTTCCAATATTTGCGAATTTATCCTTACTTATCCAAACTAAAAGTTATTGATGTCAGAAAGCTGCCAATACTTTGCATGGTCAGTATCGATACTTCGTTTTGATACAGATTTTGATACTTCTAAATCCATATCTTCATTGATAAAACATTCGCAATTTACAAGACGCTTGGCAAACTTGACATTGGCCTATTCAGCAGCAGGTGTTAATATATAGATTACTACTTATCTTTAATATTGATTTATCGTCTTGAACTAACACAATGCACTTCAAGAATCTCTACAGAGACCTTCAGCACCAACATTACCACTAAGAAAATCAAAACTCTGCAAGTTCTGTATTCAAAAAAGTGCTTTTTATTTTTCATTTTCGCAAATCAACAAATAAACCAAACTTCCGACATCCAATTAACCAAAGTTTAATTTTCTGTTGAGACCAAGCCAGTGTTCCATTGATTAATTGGTTCTTAAGAGGCCTTTTTAAGACTGTTCGTAATTCTGCATACAAAGCAAAGCAACATTATCGCCCACATTCAAGAGGGCAGACAAGGTGATAAAACCTTATTGGAATATTGACGAAACAAGGTATACATCTTGAAATAATAAATAAAGGAAATTACGATCGCTGCTTAGAATTCTCTAACACTATAATTCGATAGATATTCACAGCAGGAACATTCTGTTACTTAGTTTGCCGACTTAGCAGTGAAGCCTTTACACTGCAATTCAGAAAGGTCTAAACGCCAAGCTTATGACACATATTCCGAATTACAAATATGCACAAATCTTACCCAAGATTTTAGTAACTTAGAACTATTCGCATGGCAATCGGCTGGGCCAAAAATGCAAAAAAAAAATCAAAATTAAAATAGAATTCTTCCACTTGCAAACCGATTAAATGTGTTGGATTTGATTGCAAAATTGTGATTTGTTTGAATTATATTTGTTGGCCCCATGGAGTTTTTACTATTGGTTTTTTTTTTAATCGAGAACGTTCCAAAAAAAAAAAAAATATTCAAAAATGGATGCATGTACGAAACAGCTCATCAAATGAAGAAACTAAAAGCGCTAATAATTAAACACTGTACGGCACTGTGAAGCTCAAAGCACGCTTTCTTTAAGATTTGCGAATTATTATAGCCACTAATTTTACAGAAGATTACGACAAGACTGACAACATTCATAATTATGTATTACAAAATGCATACCACCGAATCCCGCACACATACGATGACAGTCTTTAGAGCCCAGTCATTAAGGCGATCACTAATACCAGCTAGTGATCCACTTGCCAAAATATCCAGATATTTACAGTATTCATGTATGTAGCTGCACAGAATTCACAGCGCATTTTCGCCGCCAAATTATGTCCTTTCCAGTGATTATGCTCAAGGCTTTTTTTTTACTTGCCCAATCGGCTGCAATTGTGCGAACAATAGGTACAATAAATATTTTGAAAGCAGGCGAAGAGGCTGTCAAATACCGAGCAGCTCTTGCAGAAAGGCATAATCATTTTTTTGTTGTTGTAATTTTAAGCAATTCAGGCACAAGTAGGAATTTTTACGGGGCATCCGTTCATACATTACAGACGCATTATGGCAACGAAGAAGGACGGCACCACCTGCTTGAGCTACAGAGCAGCAGGTAGAGCGACCCAATCAGCATTGTGACCAAAATAATACTTAAAACGCATTATAAACATGGTAAATAATGGCTACAACATCATTCGATTAAATAAAGAGTGGCGCTAACAGCTAGGTCCTACAAAGTCGACGGACAGTTGGAATTAAGAAGCCGCATCTCTCATTGCGATATCTTTGAAGATGCCTTCTTCAAATCAGTTTGTCTTTGTTAGTCTAGCAATGTGAGCTGCGCATAACCAACCAAAGTTCGGTCATCTGGAATCTCTTGCGGGAAACTACAGGAATTCTGAAATGGAAAGAGGAACATGTTGAATGATGGGTAAAAAGACGGTGCTTTGAAACTTGAGCGCAAAATGTTATCGAAGGCCATACGCATCATTGTAAATATGCCCAAAGGAAGCGTAGTACTTGTTAACATTTATGGATGAAAACATTAAGCAAGAGACAAACAAAACAACAAGTTACAAATTCGCAATTTTACAAATTTTGTGAAATGGAAAGTTTTAAAATTAAAACAGTCAAACCTTATCATGAGGAGCTTGCTTAAGGGGGTTTGGTACCCTATGTATTTCAATGGTAAAATTTGCCCTTCACCCAATTTTCAAAATAAAAAAGTTTCAATAAAATTAACAATGTATACACATTCTTTAAGACGTTTACAAGGTCTTGTTATATTTATTTTTTTATTTAAATTGTTAATTTTTATTTAAATAACAAAAAAATCGAATAATATTCGTAGTTCGCTCCATTATCCAACAGGTGGCGCTCGTGATTTTTAAGCGCCA
>JAQGBW010005448.1:0-11987 GCA_034698625.1 Julus scanicus
ATTTACTATATACCCTGTTTATAATGTATATAAATAAAACTTTTCTCATACTGACAGGGTGAAAATACCCCATTGTGCTACTTGCTTTTGCAAAATGTAGGAATATTGCGCTCTTATTTGGAACCCACACAGGATGGTTCATATTCAAGATATAGAGATGGTCCAGCAAATTTGTTAAGGGCAATTGCCAACATTCTGCCAGTGTGACAGAAAGGCTCCACTCTCTAAATTGTGATACGTTGAATGAAGTCCAGACAGGGGCGGACTGGCCATATAGTCAGGGTGGCGTTTGCCACCCGGGCCCTAGCCTGTGCGGGCCCCCCAGTTGCTCTATAATATGTAAATAGTTGCTTTGTTGGAACCAGCCACATTCAATGTGTAGCAGGGAACAGGCCTGACGAGAGGGGAAGGAAGGGAAAAATCCCCGAGCCCGGGATTTTTACGGGCCGGGCTTCCGGAATATGTGTTACAAAAATTTTAAATGTTGAAAATGACCTTTTGGAATGGTCATGAAAACTAAAAAACGCAATTTTTCTATAGTAAAAATGCAAATTTTCCTTGGCAAAAACGCAATTTTTTTACGTTAAAAATGCAATTATTCTTTGGTAAAAACGCAATTTTTCTTTGGCAAAAACGCAAATTTTCTACGTTAAAAACGCAATTTTTCTATGGTAAAAATGAAAATTTTTCTTTTGTAAATACGCAATTTTTCTTTGGCAAAAACGCAAATTTTTTAAGGTAAAAACGCAATTTTTCTACGTTATAAACGCAAATTTTCTTTGGCGAAAACTCAAATTTTCTAAGGTAAAGACGCAATTATTCTTTGGTAAAAACGTAATTTTTCTATGATAAAAATGAAAATTTTCTTTTGTTAAAACGCAATTTTTCTACGTTAAAAACGCAAATTTTCTTTGTTAAAAACGCAATTTGTCTACATTAAAACCGCAAATTTTCTTTAGCAAAACCGCAATTTTTCTACGTTAAAAATGAAAAATTTTTCTTGTAAAAACGCAATTTTTCTATGGTAAAAATGAAAATTTTCTTTGGTAAAAACGCAATTTTGTTATGGTAAAAACGCAATTTTTCTAAGGCAAAAACAAGGACCATATATCCTTCCTCCCAAATGGGATTACATATTTGGCCTTGCCCTCCTTTTTTTCCCCTCGGCCCCGGTCCTAGACCGCGGAGGGCCCTTAAAGTCACAATGCCACCCGGGCCCCGTAGGCCCAGTCCGCCCCTGACTGTCCAGATGCGAAAGTTTGCAAGCTCATCGCTGTAACTTGTTTGCACAAAAGTGGCACACTACCACTAGATGGCACTGAATTACACGTCAATATCAATACCGTATATGAGTTATGAAAAATGGAAATTCTGCGATGCATTTGCAACAACAATACCAGCGCGTCTTCTCTCGCAATTTCAGTTTCTAATCTCAGGGTCGGTTGACTATAGAAATACATGTAACTCTCGTCCACGGCGCTCCAAAAGCGGGTTTGCGGATTCGATCCGCCGGGTTTCTTCCGCCCGGCGCAAATAATAGCATTCGTATTTTCAAATTTAAAATTCCCCTGGGTTCTGCAGAGGGGTATGAATTCCGGTCCGCGGGTATAGGCGCAAAAGGATATTAAATATCGAAGAAAACCTGGAAAAATAAGTAATAACCTTCAACACAGGATCACTAGGCAACATTTATACAGTTTCCCAGAATGGATTCTAAACTCAAGTTTCTGGTAGAAATACACTTACCGGTCTTCCGTTACTTTCCGTGCAACCGCTTTTATCTTTTGGTATCCAGGATATACCTTGATTTACTTCAAATGATCAAAATGCAGTTTGGTTGCATGCCTTTTTAACTGACATTATTATATATATACAATCATATCGGATTCATGGAATAGAATACACCAAATAAAGTAAAATTAATTTGTTGTCTTGGAGAAATTTACTTTTATGCTTGTAGCAAAACGAGGAATATCATGACAAAGTATTAAGTTATTCTGGTTTCTCAGTTTTTAAATAGCCTCGAAACTGTCATTCTCATTTATCAAAATAGTTTTGCAGAAAACACAATATTTGTAATCTATTCTATTTATTACCAAACACTTTGCATAAAAATGCCACATGGTAGAGAGACAAAATAATCAGCAAGCACAGATCAAAACGTTACCCATGTAAATGCAGAATGTATACAGAATAATTTGCAAAAGTATTAAACCAAGAAGTAATTCTCTAATTCTACCGTTTTTAATTAAGTTTAATTATCGAACTAAGAAAACATTTTCGAAATAGCTAATTAATTTAATACATAAAAATAAATTTTGTACGTGTATACAAAAGAATATACATCAATTAATTACATTATAAAGCTAAATAAATGTACATGTAAGAAATTAACGTAAACAAGATTTTTTTTTCTGTTTCTGTGATGCTGCATGAAAACTGGTAACATTGCTTAAGGTGGTTCACAACCACTTTCAATGGGGGGAATTTTAAAACCTGCTCAGTCAAACAAAAAGAGATTAAATAAAAATAAAAATTGTTTAAAATAGCTTGATAAATCAGCAAGCGTATGACGATGTCGTTTTTCACTTTGGAATAGTAGGTTTTTTTAAATTAATAAACAACTTTGAAAAATGTCCGTTAATTTGAATTCTCGTGCTGCAACCTGCTGTCAGCGTGTGCAAATTAACGATTTCATTGATTTCATTAGATCAACTCAACAATTGGAAGTCCATTACTTTTAGTAAATAGAAGTAGTACTCATGATAAGTAAGTGAATTATATGGTGTCTAATGATGCTAAAAGTGCAATGGTTAGGTTTGGAACACCTGTTGAAAGTTTTTACGATGTAAACATTTTACAGAACTTCCATTAGTCCGGTCTTGACAACATGCAGTTAATACAGCTTAGTTTACCAATGCAATAACCAACGCCTAATTTATTTACGTTTTTAGTAAGCATAAATAAATTAAAGCCATAGATAAGGTTTTTGGAATTTAAGGATTTTGGAATTATTTGCCTGTCTAGATTGTCTAGACTTTAGAGGTACAATAGATTTTATTGTGTAATACTTTCCCAGGTTTCCCTAAAAACATTATTTTTAATCTGATGTCTTATTGTTAAGATGATGAAGTGGCAAGAGGTTTCTGCTTGAAGCATTGTTGAATTTTAACACGATTAATTTTTATAAATAAAAATAATAGTATTAGAGAAAAAAATTGTAGAAAACTAAAACTGCAATTATTTATGATTTACTGCCTGACAATTTCCTTAATAATTCACCTGCTGTTCTTGAGCATGATGTTCATGTCTGTTAACCAAATCATCACCTAAAAAAAGTATTCTTTGTGAAAAAAAGAGTATTTGAATATGCAATTTAGAACTAAAATATATTGATATTGAAATCTTTGATGGCATTTATAACAAAATGGTATGTTATTCTCGACTGCTATATTGAATTTGTCAGATATGTACATGTTATCGCAGCCTTTTGATCGAATAATAAATATCAGAGGTTTTTCACCTAAATTGAGGGGTGATTTCGTCGTACTGGCTTCATGGTGCGATGAATGGAAGTCGAAGTTAAACAGGGGGAAATGAGTAGTGGTACGTTTCTCTCGTAAACGGAATAATTACCAACCTGAGTACTTTCTGGATGGCGTTCAACTTGCTGTCGTTGATACTGTCAAGTAAGTATATGGGAGTTTATATTAACAAAGAGCTCTCTTTGAAACACAGTTTCACAAAATACCTATGTTGCATGGTGCGGAGAATCAACGACTTAAATTCATTCAACGTGTATTTCGAGAATGTGTGGAAAATGTAAAAAAACTGGCTACGCAACTCTGGTTCGCCCTATGTTGGAATATTGCGCTTCTATTTGGTACCCCCACAGAATGCTTAATATTCAGGATGTAGAGATGGTTCAGCATCGGGCAGCCAGATTTGTTAATGGCGATTGTCAGCATTCTGCGAGTGTGACAGAAATGCTCCACTCTAAATTGGGACATGTTGAGGTCCAGACGCAAAAAGTTATCTATGGGGTTAGTCAAACGTTTTAATCTTTCTTGTAATTCACATCTTGTTTTCCGTACCTTAACGCTTAATGACCATTATAGGAGTAGACAATCACTCAAATTCTTTGATAGAGCTTTGTGCCAAGGCGGATGTTTACGATTTGGCCTTCTTTTTGCATAAGATAAGACGATGTAATGGCCTTCCTATCGAAAATCTGGATTTAATAAAAATTCAATCTTACAATGATGTCTAAGTAGCTACTGACGTAGGAGAATTCTACTGAAATGATTGGGTACGACTTTCCCTCCCCTTCACGTATCATATGGCATTTATTTGTTGACTGTATACATAAGGTATTGTCCGCACGGATTTGAATTGAATTGGACTTCGAGAAGAATTGTTATCGAAACACAATTTGTACATTTTCCGTTCAAAAATTGATATTAATAGCTTGTCTGTAGAAACTTGTGTTTGCCACCTATTGTTTCAAAGTGCGCAAAGAAACGCAAAGTTGCGTTCTCGCAACTCAGCTGCCTTGTCTGAAGGGCAACACCTGCTTAGTTTCGCAATTTCATTAAGCAAAAGCGTTAATTATCTTCATCTTCAGATCCGTGAGATGCATACGTTCACGAAGCGCGAACTCCTGGTCAGGTCAAGAAGCATGCCCGAATGATTTCCACTTATAACTCTCATCTATATCTTTAATTCACTGGCAAGGGAAAAGCTAGGCCTAATTCGCAATAATTGGGATTATTTTTTGCCATCAAATTAATGTCCCGCTATCACTCATCATCAAGCCAAACCAATTTATTATTAAAGCAACGTTGGTGGTACCGTCGAAGTTTTCGCGCAGCTGTTATACCAATAAAGCGAGTCCAGCGTCAACCTGGGCGTAATTAAAAGGCAGCTAATCAACAGAAAGCATCTTAATGGCAATTGTACCTTGTGGCCATGAATTAGTGAGGAGTGAATCATGCATCATTTAGTGCTCGGCTTACTGTTTTGAGTGGCAAGGGCCGTTTAAATTCCGACGAACATCCTATAACCGTTAGGGCCTTAATAGAACCGAAATTAAAACTTATTAATGAACTCGGGTTTCTAACTCCAGGGAGCCTTGCCTAACTAATTGCGATGCTCTGAAACTGCGAATAAAATGAACACTGTTTTAGGATGAAGAGTTGTTACACTAATTGACTATATATAGGATATTGTGAGCACATACCAAAAAAGAAAAATGAATTACTACTTATTAGGAAATGGTATTAATGTTAACAAGGTGTATGTGAAAGGCGAAAATTGAAAAGTTTAATTGACGTATTACTATATGTATATTAATACAGTGTAGATATTCAGAAGTTGGAAACATGGTTACTTTTCGTAAAACTATATTTCTGCCTTGGGTCTTTTGAATGTTAATGATGTCAGTTTTACTAATGACGTAATTTATGGAACAAATATATGTAATGAAACACATGTGAACATAATCCTGAGTCTATGATGACAACTTACTTATGTAGCATTTCTTTAGCATTCCAGTACTAAATCGCTTTCAATGACTAACACATTAACAGCCAATGATTGGTGATAAAAGTAAATAGTGATAGATAAAAAGTAAGCCAACTTTATAAAAATCATAAAAAGGTTATTTGTTAATGGAACTTAATGAAAAGTTGTACAAATATTGTTTTTCTCTTTACTTTCGAATCGCCCTCGTTCACGGTCTTTTTTAATGACGCAATCATTCGAAGTTGTCTTTCAAAATGGCATGATGTTTCACTCTTGTTCAACGTTGATCATTCAAAATGGCTTGATGGCAAAATGGTGCTGTTGGAGTGTCTACCCTGGGACAAACTTCCGTTCACTTATCGAGCCAGGTGTGAATATCAATGGAGCCTACTATCGGGATGTTTTGTTAAAAGAAAATCTTCCAGATATTCAACCAATTTTCGACTTGTTCATCTTTCAACAAGATGGTGCGCCATCTCATCGGGTTAGAGAAACTGTTGTTTCTTTTGAACGAGAACTTCTGCGTTCATACCTCTATCCAACTCTTTGGCCACCCAACAGTACCACCTAAATCCGCTTGACTATGCAATCTGGGGTATAATGGTCGACAAAGTGTGTCACTCAAAGATAACAGACATCGACGAGTGAAGCAGCGAATTTTGGACACTTGGAATGAAAATAATTAAACAACAATCGAAGAGGCAATCGCCCAATGGAGCATGCGCCTTAGGGCTTGTATTTCCGCAAAAGGTGCTAACTTTGAGCACAAATTGAAATAGGGAATTTTTCTGTATCCTATTTAAGTACACATGTACAAATTTTCAATAAATTCCATTAAAAAATAACCATTTTATGATTTTTATAATGTTGGCTTACTTTTTATTGACCCACCCTGTAGTGCTGATTTGGTACTTGGGAGGCCATTCATAAAAGTCGTACCTAAAATTCCTTCAAAAATTGACCCCCTGTACCCCTTGTCCACATGGTGTCCATTTTAGCCCAACCCTCCACCCTCGTGGACGTCTTTAATTTTGTTGAAAAGTAAAGTGTTCAGAAAATTTATTGGAAAGTGCAAAGACACATCCTATAAATTTCCAGCATCCACCTCGCTACCAATTCCACGACATTTTTTCAAGGGCATTTTTTCGAAGAGAAAGCACAGCATAAAATTGGTGTTTAACACAAATTTAAGCATTATTTCCGACTTTGCCAAGGTTCTAACACATTTCTTTTGGTGTCCATTTCCCTTTTTCACTAACCTTTGAAACTCAATTAACCAGAAAATCAATAAACTGAAAAATGCCATCATAAATGGACGTCCAAAATGTCTTCCCCCCTCCTCCATGTCCACATTCCAACAGACCTCCCTAGCACCTCTTGAGGACGCCCTTTTTGAATGGCCCCTTGTGTTGTGTTATTACATTATAACATAAATTAAATTAGCGACAATTGGCATTTTCTTTCTTTCCATTGCATTAGTCGAAATCATGTGCTAAACCAGGATTAATGCAAAAGCATATGGCAATGCCATTCAAATGGGGGAGTGATTCTGAATCAAAATTATTAGTTGAATTTGGAATCCTTTATTGGAAAGCGTTTGTCAGTCAACTCGCTAGCATTTGTGGTCACAGAGTGGCATTGCTTCGCCACATTCTGGTTACGTGATTGGATTACGTTAATTTTTAATTATGTATTATACCCCCTGGAGTACTACAAAAATCACGTATTGCAGCGTAATGCAACGTAATAAGTTACTAACGTAAACACAGGATAATGCCATAATGGAGGCTCTGAATGAAAGTCTGAAAGATGTCTAGTACCTTTTACTATTTTTCCAATATACACTCCTTTGTAAACATGTTGAATAGCAAGCATAACAGTATGCTTTCTTTTGTGCATTTTAATTATATATCAGGCCAAGTTTACAACACAATTTCTAGGATTTAAATGTAAAAATTCAAAATTATTCTGGGGATGTTATCCAACAGAATCTTTCTGTTCAATATTTGATTATGTGCGTGCATATATAGTGCCACTCTTATTCCTGCATGGTATTATTTCGGCAAATTTGGTCAAATTACATTCAGAAATATAAAATTTTCATTATTTTCTATGGCAGATTGCCATGGAGCGGTTTAATTGGCCTACAGTAATTGACTCATTAAGTTTTTAGTCACTGCTGTTTAGTCATTATGAGCAGTTTAATTATCTTGAGGCTTGGTCACGCGTACGCTAATTAACGCGATCTTTGATCCTTGATTTTGTTTTAATTCCAGCTTCCCCCGCATGACGTCGTGAACTGTGCCATTTTTCGCGGCTTCGCTTGACCTTTGATCTTTGAGAATTACATCGAAAATGCAAACTGTTCATAATCGAGTTCATCACTGGAATGACCCGAACACATGTGCATTATATTTATGCGTTGTTTCTCTCTAGAGGATTTGCGAGCTAAACATTTCCAAGTAAAGGTAGACATTGTTGTATTTTTCAATATACAAATGCTCAGATTAAACAAGCTTTTGATTGTCAACAAATGGTTTTTTTTATAAGTTGGCTGGTCACTCTAAGATAATAGGATTATGATTGTCAAGTGATTGCCTAACTGACATTGACAAAAATATCGTTTGAGAACAATGGGAATTGTACAGAATGTAATAATGATAGTATGTGAGGTTTATTTGGTAGAGACTAAAACTGAATGGATTAATAACCTGTCTCGAGGATCTGTCTCAAGTAATGAAGAAAATAAGAAATTGCATTTTTTCAAAATTACATTGAGATAAGATGTTTTTTTTGTTTATCTTGATAATTTTAATATACTAGATAAGACAATAGCAAGGAGCATGGACGCGCCCGATTCATACATAACATGTATGTAATATACGTATGAGGAACTATTTCGCCACTCAATATAAATTATGTAATGGCAAGGGGCAATTCAAAAAGGTCGTCCCCGAAATTCCTTCAAAAATTATTTCTCCTTTCTCCCCCTCCCCCCCCCCTCCTTCCTCCGCCTCCTGTCCACATGATGTCCATTTAAGCCCAGATCCCCTTCCCCTTCGTTGACGTTCTTAATTTTTCTGCAAAGTAGAGTGTCCAGAAAATGTACTGCGACATACAAAGGTCCATCCTATAAATATCCAAGCAACCGCCTTGCTACAAATTCCACGACTTTATCCAGATTTTCCTGATTAATGGAAATTGTCAGATCTCGATAGGAAATTCCAGCATAAAATTTTGCATAAATTTTCCAGCGTTAAACAAAAATTTTGGCATAATTCCCAACTTTTCCGAGGTTATAAAAATGAAGTACATTTGGGATTGGGGACACATTTCTTCTGGTGTCCATTTCTCCTTTCACTGGCCTTTAAATCTCAATTAAACAGATAATCCAACAACTGAAATATACAATGAAAGGTGGACGTCCATGACTGCAGAGCTTCCCTTCCCCCTCTTGAGGACGTCCTTTATAAATGGTTCCTATAATGCGATTGGTTACTATCGAAATATTAAAAAATAACTTCAGAAGCGGAAAACATTATCATTCCTCAGTAAACAAAAAGTTCTGGTTAGGTACATTATTAAATGCATTCTGGGATGGGAAAATATAATAATCTACTTTTCGATAATTTCTATCATCCAATGGAATTAAATGATGAAATGTTAAGTATGATATATTCTTTCAGGAAGGGATCATCCCTTATGTTCATTGAGGAACGTGGCCAAGATAAGTAATAGTTTTGAAGGGAAAAAAATGATATCGTTTAAGATGATAGCCATGTTTGCTGAGCTTTCATCTGAACCTGCGTTGTTTTAACTTTTAAGCAAGACAGTTATCGTCTGTTGCATGTTTACGATCTTGAGCTTTCAGTATTTGCTCGCATTTTTAATTCGCTCAGCGTCTTCTTATCCAATCTAGTTTGGAAGAGTTTTATATTTTTCTCCAAACGATAAAGGTTTTAAATACTCCAGACGCAGTCGGTTATCTACTCGGCTTGATAAGCAAACAGCCATGAATACCTGGAAAATTTCGAAGTGTTGGAGTTTGCCATCTCAGTTTACAACCTGGCAGAAGATAAAACTCGTTTCTGTAGGCTAATCGCACGGCTTATCAGCTTTTTTTTTTTTATTAATTATGAATATTTTGCGGCTTTTTCGACTCTGGGGTCAGGACGTTTTCTTCGCGTCTTCAGGGATTGTTCGACAATGCCAAGATACCGCTTGCAACTTTCTATAATTAACATACAAGGGGAGGTGATTGATGCTAGCATAAAACAGGAATCGCATTTTCCAAAATGAGGCATTTTTTTGAATAATTTATCGATTTTTTTCTCGTCTAAGCGTCTTATCATCTCTGTTGGATCTAGTCTTATTTTTTTTGCTTCTGTCTTCACGTCAAGGTTTTTCTTTTCCTTGTTCGGAAAATGGAAGTCTCGTGCTAGATACCTGGGAATGACACCTTGGCATGACCTGGAATGGTGCAATGGTTTTTGGATGCCTATAAGCTATGATTGAACATCACTGCCATTCCCACGGTATTATATTCGTTGGTGGACTCCTAAGTGATTTCCGTGGTTCACGTCAATCGTCACTGATGACATTACATAGGGGCCATTAAAAAAGTACGTCCCCGAAATTCCTCCAAAACTCTTAATTCCCCCTCCCTCATGGACGTCATTAATTTTTTGGAAAAGTAGGGTGTCCAGAAAAATTTTTAGAACATACAAAGGCCCATCTTATAAAATTCCAAGCACCTATCTTGCTTCCAATTTCACGACATTTTTTTCAGATTTTTTTGATTAAAGGAAATTTCCTGGCCTCGAACCTAAATTTGTGCATAAAATAGTGTTTAACACAAAGTTAAGCATAATTCCCGACTTTCCAAATAAATTCAAATACATTTGGAACTGGGGTAACATTTCTTCCCGTGGCTATTTCCCCTTTCACTGACCTTTAAAACTCAATTAAACAGAAAATCCAAAAACTGAAAAATACCATCATAATTGGACGTCCATAATTTGAACAACTGTAATGCACTCGTTGTCAAATGACTTTGGGGCATTTCTGATGACATCGAGTAATTTTTGATGTGATTGTTAGAATGGCCTTTGGACCACTGATATTCCCATTATTATCATTTATAATGTTGCAATTAAAAACGTGATAATTAAACTAACACATAGTTAAATGTTATCGTAAAATAAAACAGGAAATTACCATTTAAGACCTACGTAGTTTTAATCATCGAAATAGTTTATAGCTTTTTGAAAGCGGTCGTGAATGTTGGTTTTACCAATTTTTAATGCTTAAATCTATTTTGGTTTAATGAACATAGTATAAGACATATTCGCCAAAATACAATAACTACTTCTTCATGGGACTTGGTGATGATCATAACTCCCATTGTCGAATGGCTTGATTTGCTAAGTAATGTTCCGATTTTCGTTTCGTGCCTCAAGGTCCCACGCATAAACTTCAATTTGCATCATAATATTTCGAAATTGGGCTCGCAGCCAATCTTAGCTCTTGTTTGGAACCAAAGATTCACATGGGAAATGGTAATTTGATAAAATGAACCAATACGATTTGAGCAGGAGTTTGGACTTTATGCAAGCTTGTTTTTTTTGACTTCGTTAGTAGTTTAAGGTACCATCGTGGGCCCTTAACAATCGTAAAATCAATATTCCATTCCAAATTTACAGTTTTTAAACCGTTAGTAGTTTATCCCATGTGAAATGACATAATGGTCTTAAACGATGTCTATTGACTTGCAGTCGTCCAGTGTGTTTTGGACATACTTGGTAATGAAGAAACCGAAGAGGTAAACATTACTGATCAATCAATATTGATTAACAGGTTAGTAACTTGTATATAAAAACTTGTTTTTCAAAATTGCTATACAACGTGACCAACGTCTATCTTTTAACGTTTTTTATACCTCATAAAAAAGTCAACCAGGACGTTTACAGATTTAGAGCTGTCCAATTTACAGAGAAACAAACACTGGATATGCCGAAGTTTTTTTTGAATTTTTTTATTTTTTTATTTTCTAAGCTGTAGATAAAAATTTCGTACACCCAGCACATGTTCAACACATGGATATTTAATGCATTCCAAAATGTAATAAATAATTTCAATTTCATACCATTTTGGTATTAAAGGGTTAACCGCAATAACTCATTATACGTACTACTATTAACATATGCACATTATAAAGTAATGCATTGATATTATCATGTCGGTATTACATGGAATTTTTCTGCAAAGGATAGAGATCATCGCGAGAAAAACTCGAGATGATCTGTATAGCAGTTCTCAATGTGGCACGTGCAAAAATGGGCGTGGACACGTGAGCCCTGGTCTCAAAGATAGTAGCTCACAAAATCGAGATGCAATAGGGCTGTTTCTAAATTGAGCATATTGCTCACAAGGCTCTGCTCACGCGTTGCTCAGGATCAGTTTGT
>JAQGBW010005449.1:0-11986 GCA_034698625.1 Julus scanicus
TTTTTCCTGCGTGAACGCACACGCAGCGCCACGCAACGCACACAAACGGCAACAAACGCATCAGTGTGTAGCAGGCTGATGAGCACCGCAATGGCATTTGCGTCCGACCGATTGCCTCTGATATCAAACGAAATACTGTCCGTGTTCGCTATGCCCCACCAGGATCCAATTTGTGCAAAGCTGAGCATGCGTGTCCAGAATGAAAAAGCCAACATTCCAGTCAACCATCCCAGTATTCCAAGCGTAAAAAAACATCTCACCATTGAAATTTGCCAACAATGCAGAAGCGAGAAAAGCACAAAATGAATTCCTGGCCGGCAGCCCCTTTGGCCACTTGGATATTAAGATGCTGGGGCACGACTCGAATGAATTTTTTTACATATACATGTAGCCGAGAAAAGAATGGGCGGAGGCGGGGAGGGGGTACCGAGGTCCGGTCCTCACCCCTCCCCTCCCACACCTCATTTGACAATGCTAATTACGGCAGTGCATGGCCGGGCATGGATGGACGGTGCTTGGAAAAAAAAGGAGATCCTGGGCACCAATTTCTTCAGGGCTCCTTTCACGCTGGCGCCCCCTGCAGTGTTTTCCAGATCCTACATCCACCCCCAAATAATAGTTAATTACACCGGATTCAATGGCCATCATCCGCCTTGATGGTGTTGTGCTTAAATAAAAAAAAAAAAGAAAAAAAAGAAAGGCCACATTTCGATACAACGGGTTGGATGGACTCCGTAGACCGCAGAAAGGAAAAAAAAGGAGAATGGAGAAAAAGGGCCCATCAGCGCCATCTGATAAAAGAATGATGCTGAGATACGTGGTCAATCAACGACGCCTTCAGAATCCGTGGTCATCCCACAAAGAGGGAGGCGGGGGTGCCCCCTGGAAGCGTTGAGGATCGTTGATGATGAAACCGAGGTCAAATCCACCTTGTGGCGCTGTGGGCTGGCAACAAGGGGATATGGTCCACAAACTTCAGGTGGACTATTTAGGTCATATATTTACGATTGCCGGTATTATGCAGGGTGCCCGGCATAGCCTTAGCCCTGGTGAAATAGAAATTGCATTTTTACCTAAAATAAATCGCACGTTTACTGCAGAGAAATTACCTTTAAAATAGCACTTTTATTTTTATACTTAACAAAAACTTGCGTTTTTACCTACGTAAAATCGCACTCTTTATGCAGAAAAATTGCCTTTCTAAAACAGAGAAATCGCACTTTTAATGCAGAGCAATTACCTTAAAAATAAATGGCACATTTACTTAACAAAAAGGTGCATTTTTACCTAAGAAAAATCTTACTTTTAATACAGAAAGATTGGTTTTTTACCTTAAAAATCGCACTTTTAACACACAAAATTGCATTTCTAGATAATAAAAATCACATTTTTAATGTAAAAGTGTAATTTCCCTAGTGACATATACGACTAAAATTTATGGCAAGCCGTTACCCCGCCGTATAAGCCGATTCACAGCCGTTACACTTCCGTTTCACCGTGGCTGCAGAACTTACACCCTATATAGTAGAAACTGTCTAAATGCATCTTGTGAACATTTCGCATAATTATCCAGCAAGCTATCCCAACATGCAAATTTCTCCAAAACCAACAATACTTTTTTTGATATTAGGAACGTTGGCAAACTAAATTGCGTTAAAGACACCATGAACAAAAAAAAAAAAAAAAAAAAAAAAAAAAAAAGAAGACATCAAATTTCTATGGTGCAATCAAATGTTCCATTTATTAATAGACCAATTTGCATTTCATTGATTCACTGGCATGCGTGTCGTCTTCATTCGGTTAAGCGATGACAAAAGCATTTAAAGCCGATAATGCAAAACGATGAAGAGGAGCACTGCTGCCAACTTCCAACAATCAGAAAATGTTACCAAAAAAAATAAATAAAATAGAATAAAAAAAATAACGCCAGCTTATTCACCACTTTGAAAAGGATCATTACATAGACCGTGTATATTGTAACGTGAGTAAATACTATAGAAAGCCCTAGCAGAATGAACTTACAGTCGAGGGCGAGAGTCTGTTCGCCATGTTCTCAATGAGGATAGTTACTAACGTAAGTTTTACGTAACTTAACGCAAAAAGACTTAGGCACTGAAACACAGCATACACAGTATAACTCCTCTAAACTAATATCGTTGGGACCGTGTACTTGGTGTTAGTTTAGAGGGACTTATAGATCAGAGGGAGATAAGATTGACTATGGGGCTCGAATTGGGACCAGCAGTCTGTATTAGTTTAGAGGGGTTTTACTATAACGCCATCTTGCAACATAACGTAAACGTATAGCTATAGATATTCAAAATGTATAAATGAGAAGCCGGTCATGATGACCTATAACCCCTAAGTCACGCATCGTTCGTTTCCCGGGCAACGCGTGTATTTTATAACAGGGTCAACAAAATTAACAACAACTACAAAACAATTATTAATGGCAAAAAGGCTTTTCCAAAACCACCTTCCTGGCCCACAGCGAAATGCCATTGCCCATTTTGTGCTGGATACCCCCTAGAGTAGCCCTCGCTGGTCGCTTACAAAAACCTCTCAAGATGGCCGCTGGCCATCGCTTACAACACAAAAGGCGAAGAATGCAAATTCTGCGGGATGGAAGGAGGACGCAGAAATGTCGTGAGATCAAATTCAAAGGATTTCAGAACACGATGACCAGCTCTTAATAAAAACCATTCCTAAATATAGGGGGCATCGCCGAGGGTTGCCACAACCAAAAAAAAGAAAAAGCAACATGAACAAAAAAAGGGGCTGAGCGTATTCTCTTTTGGCTTAAACATGGGGGTTGTTCCACCGCTAATTACGGGTCATCCATTATATCCAGTTGCATTTAAAACATCAAAAGGCTTCGGTAAACGAACGCAAGAGTGTGTGGCTCGTCGGACGGCAACGAACACTAGCCGATTGCGTCCAGCGCCAAAAGCGCGATTTTGTCGTTGGCAACACGAATATCATGCTACTTGGTGTAGCATTGTAGCATATTGTTTGGGTCATGATTGGACCACAACATTAGGTCAGGTCAACGTTCAACCAACGATATTTTACCAAAGAAACCCCAACAATAAATTTACTACCGTATTACAGTTTTGCCTTCATTTCAAACTTAGGTTTTTTTCAAAACGTTTCCAATAAACTATTGCCAACATAAAACCAAAAATTGTCAACCAAAATCCAAAGTTGTATTACTTGGATGTTCCTCTGCAGGCTCTGCTGTACAAAATTCTAGTTCGACCTCCTAAGCAACAGTACGGCTCTGTCAAAAAACCATGGAGGTGTTACGTGACGCCGAGAGGAATGAAGCCAAAGTGAGGTCAGGTCAAGTCTCGATCCTGTCCATTTTCCGAAACTTAATTCTCAAATAAGCCACCACTATACAAGTCGAGTGAAAAGTTCACATTTGGCAGTGTATACATTTTGAAATTCTGCACTAAAGCGTGCCCGAGAAAATCGTCGGTGCATGGGTCAAATCACTTTGGATGGACGTGGTCACGTTTTAACTCGTGCTTTTAATAGGACACAAAAACACACGAGATAAAGTGAAAAAAGACAGAGCATTCATCCTTAATGGCCGGAGTCAGAAAATAAAAAATGGTCAGTGGCACAATGTGACTTTGTATGCCGAAGTTTGCACAGACGTCATGAAACTGATATGTTTGTACTGCCGGCAGAACCCGTGACCTGAGCCTAGAAAAGCCAGGTCTCCACCAACAGCAACATGAAGCGGACGCAAAGTTTGCTCAAACAAATTAGCAAATAAAGTTTGCTTGCTACATATGTTTCAGCAAACTAATGACGCGTTTTTGAGTCCAGAAACATGTTTCTGGATTCATTTGAAAAATCACTCGGGAGGCGGTCGGGATCAAAAAAAAATTTTTGCCACTGCTCGTTTTAGCCGTCAGCCGTCGGCTCGGCTCAATTTTAAGAGCTGATCGCATTTTTGATGCAACAATCACGCACGTGTTGAGATTTTAAAAAAACACATCGCTGCAAATCGCGGGTCTAAAAGGACCATATAGTAGGAGCGCCATAAACAGGACACGTACATTTGCACCCGTTTTTGGCTTCTTTTGGAGGATACATCTCGGCAACATTAACATGTTTCTGACTTCAATATTTAATTAAAGTTCATGTTTTATGTTTATGTATGCGTGCTTTCAGCTTCAAGCTGTATGTTGCTGTTGGTGGCGACCTGACTGAATACTTTCCAATATCGTGCAGGAAGAGTATTGCCGTGGACAACAGAAAATTGCAAAGAAAAAAAATGACCTAAAATTCTACATGGATGGCCTAAAATCCTTTATTTCAATTGCATGTTATACATCCTGGAATACTTACACCAGTTTGTTGGTACCTCGTATGACGTTGGTCAATGTTAAAAAAAAAAAATTTCCCACAAGTATTGGGATTCGTTGACTGATTTGTCATCGGGATTATTCAAACAAAGCATAAAAAGCAACATTTCCGCTACCAGGTGCATACATTTCGAGAAGCCCATGTTGTCAAAGGGTGAAACATCAATTATGGCATATCGAAAACAAACCCATTGTTTGGGCGAATTACAAAATCATTCGTGTTATACACGAACACTGATGGACGCATTCTTACGTGTTAAGTGATGTTTATCCTTGACATGAGCGTGACGACACGTAAATTACGTGTACTGGTTGTTCGGCTACTATATATGAAACCAGCTCAAAGTACGGTAATCAAACTGGAGAATTGAATGTGTATACACTCATATTTAACCTTTTAAGTTTCTTAAAAAGCAACAAAAGAAAGGTTCCATGCATTTAACCTTTATAGAAGTTCGATAATGCACCTTAAAGATTCGATAATGCGTCTCAAAGGTTCTATAATGCACCTCAAAGGTTCTATATATTTAGAAAAAGTTCATTATGAAACCTTGTTAAACATATTTTCCCGAGAGAGCAATGAGGCTGTTTGTGGCCCTTTTGGAATTTTTGTGAATTTTAACATGACCAATAGCTAAATAGTCATATTTTGCCGACAACCCACTTCGCCGACAAACTTTCCCCATTTCACCTACAAATTTTACCCATCTCGCCAATATCCAATTAGGTAACTAGCAGAAAAAATGTAGCATGAAATTGCAGTTTTAAAACAGTTTTTCAGCAAAACTTCAATTTCTTACTGCACTTCTGCACATTTAACTGCAGTTTTTCTGCCATTTGAAACTGATCTTTTACAGCAGTATTATACTGTACAAAATGCAGTTTTTCCACCACTCATAATTGTAAAATATTTTCAGTTTTAAAATTCTGTCATTAACTGCCCTTTACTGCAAAAATACTGCAGTTAATTTGAATAAAGTGCAGTCGATTTTCTGCTGGGTTAGGTTAGGGCAGGCAAAGCACTAACTGACTTCAAATAACATTAAAATAAATTATCGTAACATTATTCTATAATGGGAGTCGGCAAAATAGAAAATGGCGGGAAAAATCGAATTGACTGTCGGCGAACTGGATTGTCGGCAAGGTTGGTCTAAACCAGCCTATAAGGGGATGTGTTGAAAGTTTTAGAAATAGTGAATGGTCTTTTAGGCCCTTCAACCTTCTCAGGCAACAGATATTGTATTAAAAACCCTTTTGGGTGTCAAAGAACCTTTCAAGCACCATTATTTTTGGAGTGGCTCACTTCAGGCAACTTTAACATGAATTTGGCGGACCTATGGTATACTTTCATTTAAACTAAGCAGGCCCTTAACGTTTTTAACATATTCATAGCCCACATAACCTGACCAAAATTTATCGAGAAAAACAATCAGTTTCTGGTTTCGAAAACCCCATGGGGTCAGGACCTTGCCCCGGGTAGCGTTGACACGAATCATTTACCACGAATTCCGCACTTACGGAACAATCGGATTTACAAAGTGTCAACACATTGTCACCGAGACAACGCTAGAGCCCACAAAGATGCGGACATCCTTTTAACCCAATTTTTGGGCACAAGTGTTACCCAATCATGGTGTGGCGATACGATATCGACAATCGCCATGAAACATCAGCGCGATAACAGTACCCATTGCCACGCCTTGGAAACAATTTTTCGTTAACTGGGAAACACGACCATTAGTCATATGTCAAAATCGAGAATTTCGACCTTTCGATTTCGAAATGTCATGACTTATTTTGCGAGTAACATATCACGTTCATCCCTTAACCACATTAACAAGTAGTCGAAATTGCAACGAATCTAGAGATGAAAACTTGAGTTATGTCACCAAAGAGGTGCGGAATCTGGATTTAAGGCAAACTGATGTGCCATACTTTAGTTCCCCACCTGTAATATTTCAATAACTTAAACCTTATTTTTTTTACTTAAACAAGATAAAAATATTTACTGTTTACTAACTAAACAGTTCTAGCGCATAAAAAGGACAAGTGTAGCATATCGGTTATCATTCTACACTGGCGGCGAATTGGGTTTTATTAAGGTGGGTCATCTGTGAAATACTTGGGAAATGCCATCACTAATTAAATGTTTAGTAATACCCCACTATAACAAGATTGACTTGGATAACAAAGAATTAATTTTTTTCAGATCCGGTTTGGAAATAATCGAAGTTTAATATTTTGTTCATTTGAATCAACACAGGTAGTTTTATCTTTTGGAATTTATCCCCCCAAAAAATCCCCTCGTATTTTAAAAAAAGAAATTGCATATACTTTCAGTATTAGTACAATAACTTTTTTGTTATTGTAAAGTCGGGACTCCACCAAGACGTACATTGTACGTATTTATACACGTTTTTACAAACATATGCAAAAAAGCTTGCCCTCCGCGGTTTGTTTCAGTGCCATTTTGTAAATATATGTCAATATCAAAATTGTACACCTATTAAATGTCTTTAATAGCTGTACAATTTTGATAAAATTTTACATAAATTTACAAAATGGCGGTTGAAACAAACCCGGAGGGCAAACTTTTTTGCATATGTTTGTAAAAACGTGAGTATACGTACAACGTACGTCTTGGTGGAGACTCGGCTTAATTAACTGTAATTGACTGGTGTTTTCCACGAATTTCAAGATAATTCCCATCTTGATAATAATTTTGTAACATTTCTTGACTTTTAAGGCTGCTGGACATGCAATTTTATCCATGGAATTTATCCCCAAAAAACTTTTTTTCAAGAGAATTAGAAAAAAGTATAGTTTTTTTAAAGGAAATAGAGGATTTTTATCTAAAAGGAAATTCAGGCATAAACTAGAGTTCTGCACTAATTTCAAGCATAATTCCCGACTTTCAAGACTTCTTGACACTAAGTTGGACATATGCTAGTCAACACTTGATGCCAGAAAAATGTATATTTTTAAATTCCTAATAAATTCAGTGACTTACCTGACGCATCAGGTAAGTTACCACATTAATTTTTTACTATTAAAATCACTACTAAACTCAGAAATTGGATTTCCGGAATGAGGTTCAGACCCAGAAATGTGGGTCCAATAATTCCAGGTAACGGCTTAAAATCGCCAATGATAGGCTTTACTATATGGCCAAGCATATGTTTGGGCCGTACCAGTCTCGTCTCCACACGAACGTCACCGGCAACATGCGATTTCGCAAAACCTCTTTTCGACCCATAGAGACTAGTTGGCAGTAGTCGAAGGTCGATTGCAGGGTTTGCCACGTGATCGTTCCGATTAGAATGACCGACGTGCCATAAATCCGATCGTTCATCATCCAGGTAGAACGAGTAGCGTCCTGGTCAAGTGTAGTTTTTCAGAACCACAACGTGACAAGTGCCACGTTTTTTTAATACATTTGGTAACCGGGCAACCGATAGCCATAGTTCACGTTTTTTTTGAGGGGGTTGGATTTCTACAAAACCGAGATAGGAATTGGGGTGGGGCCGGCGATCCCTCACCAGTGTGGACATAAAACGTCCCTGGCAAAGTAAAAAAAAAACACACAAAAAAAACTTGGCACAGTCCTGGTAGAAGATGGCCGACCAATCCAGGGTTGTTTGCTACACCAAGTGTAAACAAGGTTCGACCTCGGTCCACCCGCCCCCTGGCCCATGAGTTCCTTGCCAACCCAACTACGCATTTGATTAATTTCGACCTACCTGACTTGATCTGATTAATCCCGGCTGAGCCTCTGTTGCCGCTTGCTGGCGCTGAATTCACCAAGCAATCCACGCCTAGAAAAAAAAATTCAAAATTAATTCAACATCGCATGTGCTTGGAGATTGCGAGAAAGTTGAAATGTGGGGTTGGGTGGGGGTGGTCAGTATTGTGGAATCCAAATTACCCGGGTACTGGACAACTTGGGCCCCGATTGAACGATTTTTTTCCTGATCAAACGTCGCCAAACTCAATTTTATCCAAGTTGAATTAACTTATATACATTCGCAAACGTATCTGAGCTTAACTGCACAAAGTTTGAGAGGTGTTTCATTAAAGCGTTTTGTAAAAAATGTATATCTTGGTTGTCAACATTATTAAATAAATATATAAAAAACAGCTATTGCCATACTTTTTGGAGCCACTATATATCTAAGCACAAATGTACATGTTATAATTAGCAAGTCATAAGATGAAATGTTTAATTTGTGCCAATTAACTTCAACAAACGAATTGTTAAAGTCTGATAAAGGTCCATTTCCATCCACGTTCATAACTTCGTTGTCAAAGCAGATGGAAAAACGAATGGTTCTGTGCCAGACGTGTGTAAAGCCCTATTCACGTACAACCGAATATCGTCTGCTACCAGACAGGTTAATTCCCTGGCTCCACTTGCACATCCAACTTAGTTGGATGTGCAAGTGGAGCCAGGGTATTACATCAGTTGGATGTAACTGAGAAACTTGATGGTCGAACTGACCTGGCTCCACTATGCTGTAAAACCATTTGTGAAATGTGCAGTGCATTGTGGGAATGCAATGACGTCAAACAGTGTTGCACCCCAATCATCCTTAAATGTCCCTATTGCAAGAGGACCAGTTTTCCCAACCCAAGAAATTTAGGGAACTTTTACGGGAAAAATTCCTGGTAACACTGCCTCTGACGTCATTTACTGGGTTTTCTGCATCCAACCTTGTTTGGGGAACATGGTTGGAGCAGACGAAAACGGACTGAGTTGTGAAACGAGTTCAACCTGGATGTGGCTGCCTCCATTGAACATTCAACTGCATCCAACCAAGAATGCACATCCAAACGAGTTAAAATGTGCAAGTGGAGCCAGGGTATTAGCTTCAAATTTGGTTCCAAAATCAAACCACCAAGGGCCGGTCTTACCAACAATGGCCGAAATCTGTGGTCAAGTAACCTATAACTATGGTCAAATTTGGTGATGGTCACGAACCAGAGTTTGACCTGCCAAATTGCATATTCCGACTTCTAGTCGGAATATGCAATTTGTGACCATCACCAGATTTGACCATAGTTATGTTGGTAAAACCCAAAAAAAATGCCCGGGAAGTCAAACTGTGGTTAGTTTGACTACAGATTACTTGACCACAGATTTCGACCAGTGTTGGTAAGAGATAGTGATTCTTATGGCTGGTCTTACCAGCTGTGGTTAAATTGAACTACAAAGTGGTTACTGTAATTTTGGCCACTAATGGTCAACTTTTCTCTCCTTTTCTCCCCTAAGCTCAGTTGGTAAAACGAAATCGGAGGTAAAACTATCGTTAACTACAGTTTGACCAGAGGTTAAATTTAACCACAGTTGATAAGACCGGCCCTAAGTGATGAATTGAGAAATGCTCAATCTAATCAAAGTTCTGTGCGTTTAGTATCAGTGGTGGACAGTACTGCCCACCACTGGTGGCAATTCGTGGCCATCACCAGATTTGACCATAGTTATGTTTGTAAAACCCAAAAAGATGCCTAGGAGGTCAGAGTTATTGGTTAGTTTGACTACAGGTTACTTGACCACAGATTTCGACCAGTGTTGGTAAGAGAGTGATTCTTATGGCTGATCTTACCAACTGTGGTTAAATTTAACTACAGTTGGTAAGACTGGCCATAAAGTGATCACTGTAATTTTGACCACTAATGGTCAACTTTTCTCTCCTTTTCTCCCCTAAGCTCGGTTGGTAAAACGAAATTGGAGGTCAAACTATGGTTAACTACAGTTTGACCAGTGGTTAAATTTAACCACAGTTGGCAAGACCGGTCCCAAGTGATGAATTGAGAAATGCTCAATCTAATCAAAGTTCTGTATAACCTGGTGACTTGTGCGTTTAGTATCAGTGGCGGTGAATTGGTCAATGTATGCTTTCCCAATGGCTATATTGCGCATGTACGAGCAGGAAAGTTTCATGCGAATTTATAAGTTTTAAAATATGTAAGCATCACGATATATAGCATATTGGGTGATTAAAGTTATGTCTTTAAACTGTGGATTTACAATAAAGCAGACAGCAGCGCACACTCCTTGCATGGTAAATTGAAAGCATTTGTTCTGTGTTTATGCTTTCTATAATTTGGACGCCATGCTTTTGAAAGTATGAAAACATGAAAACTTAAAAACAAGTTTCTGAAAACATGGCTCTACTATGTTTTTGCTTTTGGTGTACTCTGGACACACCTTTAAGCATCAGCACTCCCAGAATACTGTGGCCGGCATGCTACAAAATCAATTTTCAATCTAAAAATATTTAGACAATGCTGTCAAACATGCTTGACAAGGCCAAACTTACAGAACCGCTCTATCACAAAAAAAGACGCCAACAAATTCAAACAAAACCTGTCAGATTGTAGTTGATACTAGCATTGAAAGACTATTGTATAAATAATCTTACAAGACGGCAATGGACAATGACCAATGTCAACATCCAATTGGAAATATATGATGATTTTGATAAATCCTAGAATCTCAAACGATTCCGATGCTATCGCCAATACAAACAACGTAACATTGTGAACATTTTGCGAATATTACAACAATCCAAAATACACTATGACTCAAGATAGAAATAAATAAACGAAATCTAAAAAAAGAACTCATGTCCACATCTCTAAAGTCGGGAGTAAAGTGCTGTTGAACCATTGTCAACATTCCATGCTAGCAAAAAAATTTAAGATAACCTCAGAAAGAAATTAACTAATTCAATATAAATAACAAGGAGAAATACTACACACACAAATGTTAGTCAAACAGATTAACATCATAACTGATACAAAGATCATCACAGCAACAAATAGCAATAAAAAAGCGTGAAGAATTCTGAAAACATCACGGACATTGTGAATGTCATTAACCATATTTTTTTCCCCAATGCTTAAGTAGAACCTATCCAAAAGAATACTGTTGGGACCAGTGAAAAATATGCTTTTAGGCAGGTTCATCAGCAGATATGCACACATACAGCTGCAAAATAGGGAATTTCTCCTTTTTCAATTCTAGATGGTCAATGCATTCGGCAATGACAGATTCTGTCTGTATAACCCTTTGTCAGCACAAAACTGATCATCCAAGTGCTTCACACGAGGAACTCATACAGTGGTTTGAGAAAAATCACAATCTCTGTCTGCACTTATTGAGTGGTTCAATGCCAACCAGGAACTTGTCATTCTTAAGTGGTAGCATCATCTTAGTTGATATTTTTTCCTGTTTTATTGTTGATACGAGGGCAAATCAAAAAGTAAGTTACACACGGCCCCATTTTTAATTTGTAATCTGGCAATACCTTCCGTGTGTGTAACATTTTTTTACTGTATCAGTAGCTATCGAAAAGGGCATGTTTCAACTTGTTAAAGCTTTACGTTCTTGTACTGTAGGTGTTTTGTAATGGCACGTCAACTGGATATTCACTCCAAATTGGAGATTCGTGGAACAATTAGGTTTTAAAGGGCTAAAAGGCATAACTGCACTGACATTCATCGTGAAATTTCAGCAGTTTGCAGGCCTTAAGGCTCCTGCACATTTGAACGTAAATGCTATGCTATGTATATGCTATGTCGTTTTGACGTCACTAGCAGACGAT
>JAQGBW010005450.1:0-11986 GCA_034698625.1 Julus scanicus
TATCCATCATGATGGCTTAAATTTATATGGATATCCATAATAATGGATGAAAGTAAAATGGATATCCATAAGAATCCGATGCTACTCTCTGTTCTGTAGTTTCTGTTTTTGGAAAATACTCTTACCTCTTTACCGACTTCTCGGATTAACTATGTGCACTTTCGGCGAATGAATCACCGGGATATCGTTTTTCTCCCAGATACAGCCAACATTCTGACTACTTCGACGAACTTCATACTGGTCTTCATGACTGTCGTTGTCCAATTTCTTGTAGATGATTGTGGTTATCTTCTGGGCGACCAATCTGAACACCCGATTGCCCATAATGTATGATGGGCAGTTCGTCGGACATTGAACGTTGTAGTAGTACGATGGAATGTCTCCTTGATCCAGATTGATCTTGGTGACATTGACAGTGAGGTTGTCATTGCCGCAACGAAATGACAGTCCACACATCTTTCTGGCCAGTCGATCGTTGATGGCCTCCATCTCTTGCTTCAACAATCTGGCGTCGTTGTCGCTGATGGTCATGTTGAGTGCCCCTGATGTAGCCGGTTTCTGGTGAAGTTCGACGCAGATGTTACTCGTCGAGTTCTCCAAGGAAACATTGCCTGAGGACTGTGTCAGCGTGGACCTGAGATGTCGCTGCAATGGTGACCAAGAAGCTTGGTGCACCGAGGCGCTTCTGGCACATGTTAGCAACAAAAAGGCGACAAGAGCCCCGATGCAAAGGAATGATACTGATGTGGTCATGGTGGATAACTTTGGTCGCAAAGTTTGTTCGATTGGTAATGAATATTATGCTCAGTCTGTGTTCAAGTTTTATTCATTTTTAACGCCCCCTCCATCTCAGATTTTGCATAGCAACATCCTAGCTACAGGCGGAGCTGCCGGCATTAACCCATTAACAGGATGTCCGTGCTTGTAGGGAAAAGTTGACAGTGTTTTACCATGGTCAGATAATTACGATTTAGGGTTTTTCTTATCTGTATCTGTATCTGACCTATTTTATTTTATAATCCTTACCAAAGTGTTAAGCTGGTAAAATGTAGCAGGACATTCATTCTGAAGCTGCTTGCATGAAGTATAGATAATAATTGAAGACACAATAATGTGAAAGTTCAGCGGAGTAAGAGAATAAGAGAGTTGGGACTAATGAAAAATATGCTTTTAGACAGGTTATGGTTTTAGACAGGTTCATCAGCAGACATACGCACATATAACTGGAAATAGGGAATTTTCCTTTTTTTCAATCCTAGATGAATCACTAGCAGTGGGGATATCCATCGTGGCTTAAATTATATAAGCTGAGGTCTAAAGGTGTTTAAACTTCAGATTAGGAAGAATTGGAGAGAACCAACCCAGGCTAAGTTGAGACCTAAGAAATATTTAGTCCTGAAGTCAGCTTTAAATTATTTAAGCTTAGACTGAAAAAATTGGTGATATCCACTGTGGATTACCATTAAGCTCAGGCTTAATGAGAAACTTAAACCATGGCATAACAACGAAGTTTGTTATTATTTGGAATTCAAAACCATGCAAATTGCATTAAAAAATATTGATAGCCAATCACAGATAGTATTAGCTATAGCCTTTAGCTGTGAACTAAATGGATATCTCCATGTTTGCTAAGCCAAGGTTTTATTTTAAGCCAAGGTTTAAGAAATAGTCTGAAGCTTGACCATCAACTTAATCTGAGTTGGAACTCGCCAAAAAGTTCAATACCAAGATTTTGTCTTGAGTTGTGGCTTACATATACTTTGGCTTAAAATAATACAAGGCTGATTTAGACTGCAATGGATAGCCCCACTATAGGTATTATAAGACTGCATTTACAAGTACAGTAATAGAGGAGGTCTACATTACATTTAGCGCCCTCTGTGGTAGTTTTAGGGTGTTTCCTGGGGGACAGGCCAAAAACGTGGCATTGAGTTACACGTGTTTATTTCGCTTTTCAAAAGGGTTTTCAAACATTATGAAGTGGAATTATTGTGTTCCATGTTGTAAAAACAACTTTAGGAACGTCAATTGCAAGATTTCATACCACAGGATCCCTAAAAACTCCAATATAAGAAAGAAATTTATTGTATGTATGTAAGTGAAACACGTGGTGACATTCAAATAAAACGCAGTTTTGTTTTAAATAAATGGTTTGCACGTGGCCTGCACGTTCTCAAAGTGAAATTTTCGCTCTCAAATTTCAAAAACTTAGTTTAAATTTCCCATATATCACAAAAATCCGTTTCTAAAAGAGCAAAATCAATGGAAATGCTATATGGACGACGCTGGGCTGTCCCCTAAGAAAATTTGGCCACTAGAGGCGCTCATGCATGACACATGCGCCGTTTTGTAATGTAGACCTCCTCTATTGCATCGAATCTCCCTGCCTGCTGCATTTGGTAATAATTGTGTAGGCCTACTTCCAAAAAAAATGGCGTGTAAAGGTTCAACGTACTACATGACAAAAAAGATCATCCGATTGCTTTACACATGGAACTCAAACAGTTGTTGAAGAAAAATTACAAGATCAAGGCCGACCAAGCCACAATCTCTAGAACACTGAAGAAGTCAACATAGCATCTAGACAAATCTGACAACTCAAACCTATAGGTTTAACGTCTACGGACCGTCAGATATCCAGCTATGGAGTCGGCACTTATTGAGTGGTCCAACGCCAACCAGGAACGTGTCAATCTTAATTTGTAACCTCATCTTAGTTTGATATTTTATGCAGTTCCATTGTTGATATTCCATTAAGGAATCATTGGGGCCAATACAAATTATACATTATTTCTTTAGGGAAGTTTAGTTTTACACTGGTCCTAAGTCGGGACCGGTACATTAATGCTTATAGAGAAGTTATTCATTTACATAGGAAACATTTAGACAGGTTCTACTGTAATCCCATAGATAACGTTTCGTGTCTAGACCTCAACGTGTCCCAATTTAGAGAGTGGAACATTTCTGTCACACTCGCGGAATGTTGGTAACTGCCCTTAACAAATCTGGCTGTCCTACGCTGAACTATCTCTATATCCTGAATATGAACCATCCTGTGAGGGTTCCAAATAGGAAAGCAATATATTGTCTGTACCAGGCATTTAAAATATGTATTTCCAAATATATAGCGATGAATATCAGAGTTTAATTAGTTGATTAAATGGGTTGTCTTGTGGTCGCGTGTAAATGCCATCATTTATGTATCTGATTGCACTTCTTATCTTGTATAATCATTTCACTGCTATACTAATGTAGATAAACAATCACTTTCCTGCATGGTTTGAAAGAAAGTATTATCAAGGCCATGGGGATTTTTTTATTTCAAGATTTTCAGTAAGATATACGTATGTTGGGATGGAGGAAGGAAGTAAAGTGGTTATTTTCTTGCTCACGTACTTATCTTGAACTCGGATAGATTATAGGAGAAATTTGTTTTATTAAATGTGTGTTGATTCACCTTTTCGTGGTCAATTCTGACCAAAAAAAATGGGGAATTACTTCACTCCGTTATGCGTATTTAAACTGGGATTATCATGTTATATTCAATCAGATAATAAACTTAATTGGGCTTCCTTTAGAATTATCTGAGGAAAATTTAAAATTATACGTTACTCATTCATGAGGAATTAGCTGAACTCCCCTTTATCAATTAGCATAAAGAAGAATTTTAAGGTAATTGCTTTTTTTTTCAAATCAGACAAAAGTTACAAAAAAGTGAACTTCTACGTGTTGTGCAATGTGACTATGACGTTATCTCAGATTTAATAAGAAAATTACTTCCATTTATCATTCAGAGTTCAAGTTGTACAAGACTACAAGAAAATGGCCCCTTTACTTCTTTCCTCCAACCCACACTTGCTGATTGGGAGGCTGTTATGCAATAAGTGTTTAGGCCCATTCTGTAAATTTCCAACACCCACCTCGCTACCAATTCCACGACATGTTCATTTCCCTTTCACTGACATTTAAAACTTAATTAGAAAATCCAAAAACTGAAAAATACCATTATTAGTGGGCGTCCATAATGGCTACCCCCTTCCCTCCCCCTTGTCCACATGCCAGCAGATCCCCTAACTCCCTCTTGAGGACGTGTTTTTTGAAAGGCCCCTTATTATTTTGGATTGTTTTGTTATGTATTATTGATATAAAGAGAGGAAGGAGCACGGTCTTGGCCAATTTTTGGAGGAAACCATAAAAACCATTGGCTCGGTCACGCCAATGAAAAATTATTCCCAAAATGGCACATTTCACATTTATCCTTATTTTCCTAAAATGACGTTATTTTGACGTCAGGACTATTTTTAGAGGTACTGTAATGGCATTTATCTGGAAGTTCAGTTAATTTCAGAAACAACTGTGGTCTCACGAATAAAGGGCCAATAGCGTTACCATTACCTCACCTAGCTCGGTCTTACCAATGAAAAATTAGGCCCATAATGACACATTTCACAATTATCCTTATTCCCCTAAAATAGTGTTTAAGTTAATCTGACGCTATTTTGACGTCATTACTGACATTACTTGTTCGCAACGGCTGTTTAGACAGTTTTTACCTGCAAGAAGATGGTTGGTTGTCTTCAGGGTGCGTCAAATAAGGATCTTGTTCAACGTGCAATAATATGGCCCTATTTTTACAGTAAACGCAATTTTTTTTATAATTGAGGATTATTTGGCACTTTATGACCTCCGGTCAGCTGACGTGATCATGCAGGATAATCTCTAGCTTTGAATTGGGTTTATTTACCGTGTCTTATTTTTCGTGATTGGTCAACTTGTTGTATTATCTAATTTTCTGATTCATCAGGGCCTACGGCAAGGCTGACTTTACAGGATAGATTTTGAGACTTGTAATTTTGTAAAGGAAATTTTATGACCAACCCGGCTTTGCTTGGGATTCGAAATAGTAAATTACAACACATTTTTCATGTTTTCTGTATTCAGTAATACTTATCCGTAACAAAGATGTTCTGGAACTAGTAAAACAATTGCAGAAACTCGGATCTTTGATTGGTGGTCCAGAGAAATGTGTTCGTGAATTGAAGCATCGTTCGTAAAGCGAAACAGCAAATGGTGTTCGTAGACAGAGACGTTCGTAAACCGAGGTTTCACTGTACACGTTTAATTACATACGCTAAAGCATGTTTATTTGGTATAGTGGCCTATCTATCCCAAATTGGGTTTATTTTTATTTTTTAACGAATATTGGTCTAATTTCGTTCGTAAAGCGAAACAACAAATGGGGTTCGTAGACAGAGGCGTTCGTAAACCGAGGTTTCACTGTACACGTTTAATTACATACGCTAAAGCATGTTTATTTGGTATAGTGGCCTATCTATCCCAAATTGGGTTTATTTTTATTTTTTAACGAATATTGGTCTAATTTCGGTCGTAAAGCGAAACAACAAATGGTGTTAGTAGGCAGAGACGTTCGTAAACCGAGGTTTCACTTTACACGTTTAATTACATACGCTAAAGCATGTTTATTTGATATAGTGGCCTAGTATCTATCCCAAATTGGGCTTATTTTTATTTTTTAACGAATATTGGTCTAATTTCGGGAAAAAAACATATCATTTGATATATTGGTTTTGTATTCGAAGTATCCCTACTAAATTTGGTGAAATTTGAATGTAAATTGAGGTGGTTTTGAGAAATTTAGGGATAGATTTCAATAATGTAGATGCTGTAAAAGAAATCTTAATTTGTTATAGTATTTATATTGTGTAATTGTTTATTATGGAATTTGCGATAATTTTCACAATGAACGTTCTGTAATAGTTTGGCCAGGATTCGATAATGGGGGATTCCCAAACGAATCGTTGACCTATTTTCAGTAATTACCACAGCCACAAGAGAATGAAAGTACAATTACCACTTGGGGAAATACCTCAGGTATGGAAGCTTCACTCTACAACCCATCTCCTTATTAGGTCAAGAGCAGGTTTGGCAAAGACTGGGTTCAATAACACTATACCTGTAATATACATAATTATCATAAAATTATAACAAATTATCGTAATTTTCATATAATGAGATATAATGAGAGTTGGAGAAATGACTTAGCGAAATGGGATGTTTTGGAAAACGAATTAGTATTAACACGACCAGTTTAAAGTGTTTAGATTTTATTAGGTGTTTAAAACCGTTGTTGTTGTTTTAAAAGTCTAACTTTCAAGGACAGGTATTTTTAAGAAAATACACGTTTAAAACATCTTTAAAGGTTTTTAAGGACATGCATGTGGATTTTTTGCACATACCGTCGTTCTAAATTTTAAATTTACAGTGGAACCTCGGTTTACGAACATCTGTCTACAAACACATCGGTCTACGAACACCATTTATTGATTCGCTTTAAGAATGATGCTTCAATTCACGAACTCATTTCACTGGACCACCAATCAAATGGCCGAGTTGTCTGCAATTGTTTTACTAGTTCCAGCTGAACATCTTTGTTACGGATTTTTTTTTAGTTTAACTAAGTACAAGAAACATCAAAAATGTGTTTTATCCACGCCAATTGCAGATGCAGTGGATGACAATCCATTGATGGCGTCAATTTGAGACTTAAATCTTATAATTAGCAACAGAATAGAATATAATAATACACATTTTCCTAATGAAAACAATGTTTAAGTAAATTTCTTAAACAGAATCTGCAAATGAACTTGATTCACATCAACATGACGACACCACGTGGGTGTCTTTATTTCCTATAATGTTGGAAACCGAGGATCTATATATTAAACTGTTTTCTTCCAATATTACTGTTATTTTTATTTCCTGTCTGTATTATTTCCACACAAAAAACGCTTTATTTCGATTTACATTAACTGCAATGGGAAGAATTAATTCGGATCACGAACATTTTTGGTTCACGAACAGGGTCAAAGAACGGATTGAGTTCGTAAACCGAGGTTCCACTGTATATCATATTGTTATTTCATCTATAGGGTTGTCCAATGAGTAACTTTTAATTGTCCATAGATGATCCTATGGCCGTGTTTAATGAGTTTTTAAAGTCCAAAATGATACAGGGTCCTGTAAAATTTGACAAATAAATTCATGGCATTTTTATAATTTACATTTTTTCTTGTTTCATGCAGGTATCAAACATGTAAAATAAATTAATCAGATTAAAGTCGACAGTGAACATGATTTGAGAGATCTTTCATTTATTAAAATTATTAAAAATCTTAAAATTACTTATACAGTTCAGGTATATTTGTTTAGCATAAATATAATAAATTATCAAATTAACAAATATTGATGATGGCAGTATAAATATAGCATCAATAGTCGGTTACATAATATTCAAACTCTTAAAGTTTTTGTACTTTTTTAGGATTTTTACATACATTTTTTTAAAATACATCATTATCACAAGTAATAACTTAATGCAATATAATATTTGGCACAAAAGTCATATTCTTTTTTAGCACATTTTGTTACAGGGATCTGTGTTAAAAAATATATTAAACATAGAAGTTACTGCACATAAAAGCGATTAATCTTCGGTATATGTTTGGAAGAGTATTTGAGGTGAATGGCTCTTGTACTGTTGGAACTTGTACTAATTTGTACTTGGATTGGACGTCATGAATATTGATTATTATTATTGCACGGGCTTTCCATGACGACCATTGGTGTTTTTAGAGGAACTATACTGGCATTTGCCTGGAAAGAACTTTTGAAAATCACAGTCAGGATATAGCTATCCGGACAGCGAAACAATGTTGCACGAAACCAAAGAAAGTGACGTCATGACTAGCGACGGATGAACGGAACCTTGTAGTGATAAGGTATTGGTAGACACATTTGGAGAAAATGTCTCTAGATCTAGATCAGGATTTCCTTGGGATGGAGAGTCGCGCCAGGCGATGTCCAAATAAATATGTGGTCTCAAGTAATTTCCGATCAGTAAGGTGCACCATAAGTCTGAAACAAATAAATCTCGATTAATCATTGATTAATGTGATACACGCTATACTGATGCAAATACAGGATGTCCATATCAATGATTCGTATTAATGTATCTGATAATTTTTGTTGTTGTAAGAATTGATATATGCAGAAAAAATGCTTTTAAAATCCCGAATTTGATCCTCGGATTTTCCCAACTTTTTTGGACTAGACTATAGGGAATTCCCATGCTTGCAGGGTGCACTGACCATCAATTAAAGTCGACATGTAAATGTAATTATTTAACTCTGGTGAACTTGGCAACATGGACATGAATGTGGGAAATGTTCAGCACTGGAACACATCACTGCATGTGTTACAACTTTTTCGATTCAATTTTTGCTGGAATTTCTATGCGGAATTTCTACCGCAGTTGAAAAGTTAAAGCACATAAAGAGCCAATAATAGATTGAATTTCTAAGCGTTAAACAGCAATATATAGTACGAGTTCAAACAATTCTAAACTGAAATTTAGAAGATAGCTGAATATATTTGACTGCGAAGATGTAGTCATCAAAATTGGCCTTATTTCGGTTTAGCATCCCCTGGTGGCGTATGATCTTTAGCATGCCATTTCCAACATACAAACGCTTTCTTAAGCCTGTTGCCCACCTGGCGAAAATCAGTCACAACTCACACGAAATCGTCTGCTAAATCCGTAAGTGGGCGTTCGCGCATGTGCAATAGGTAGTGAGGCAAGCTCACATGACGTCACCGAAATGAGCCTCGCCATGCCGGATTCAAACATCACTTTTGAAGCGCACAACATGGCGGCCAGCTAGAAAATATGGTAAATGGTAAATATGGTCACGTGCTTCACGCCACTAGAATGAGCGCCGATTTTTTCCTTTTGTGAGGTACGTCAAGTGGGAATTGGCACACAATTTTTTGAGTTGTGAGTGATTTTCGCCAGGTGGGCGACAGGCTTTACCCCAGAAGCGGGCATGTTAACGATACCATGCTAAATACTCATTCACCACCAGGGGATGCGGTGTTCCGAAATTAGGCTAATTCAAAGAGTGTGCATCAAGTTCGTGTCATTACATTTTTTTGCATGAGTGGTAGAGTAGAATCTTTGGGTGGACTATTACTGTAAAATCGGACTTTTACCTTACAAAAATGGTGCTTTTACCTTAGAAAAATTGCACTTTTAATGCAGAATAATTGCATTTATAAAACACATAAATCGAACTTTTACTGCGAAACATTGCGTTTCTAGAGCGTTTTATATTTTGCTGATTCGGTTTGAAATTTATAAAAATTCTCAGATTTTAGAAAAGCGGGGGTAATCTGTCCCCAATATCTCACCTCCCCCATATATGCACGGTTGGCATTCATATTGGGATACCGTAATATCAGTAATGTAATATCGTCTATGTTAACCTCTGGTGAAAAATATTTAAATTCATTGTCTTGGGAAATACCCTTACCTCTTTATCGTCGTGTTGGATTTGTGACAAGTTCCGTTGGTGAAATGATCACTGGTTTATTGGTCAAACTACAGCTTACGGTCTGACTTCTCCTCCGGACTTCGTACTGGTCTTCATGGGTGTCGTTGCCCAACTTCTTGTAGAAGATCGTCTCCACGGCGACCTCATCCAAAAACCATAAGCCCACTCCGTTTCCTTTGCAGACACTCGGACATTTGACATCGTAGAAGTACGATGGAATGTCTTCTTCATTCAGCTTGACTTTGGTGACGTTGGCGGTGAGGTTGTTGCCGCCGCAAGAAATCGACAGTCTACAGATGTTGCTGGCCAGTTGATCGTTGACCGCCTCCATCTCTTGCCTCAACGTTCTCGCGTCATTTTCGCTGATGGTCACGTTGATACGGTTTGAATCCCCAGAGGTCCCTGATGTGGTCGGTGTCTGCAGAAATTTGACGCAGATGTTATTCGTGGTGTTTTCCACGGAATCATTCCCTGAGGATGGGACCAGCGTGGTCCTGGCAAATGGCCACGATCTTGCCCAAGAACCATCGTGCTCTGAGTCGCCCCTAACACATGCTAGCAATAAAAAGGCGACAAGAGCCCCGAGGCAAGAGAATGTTACTGATGTGGTCATGATGGACAACTTTGGTCGCAAAGTTTGTTCGAATGCAAATGAATATTATGCTCAGTCCGTGTTCAAGTTTTATTCAGTTTGAACGCCCCCGCCCTCTCAGATTTTGCATACCAACATCCTAGCTACAGGCGGCGCTGCCGGCATAAACCCATTAGAGGATGTCCGTGCTTGGAAGGAAAAGTTGACAGTGTTTTACCATGGTCAGATAATTGGAGATTGGGGTTTTTCTATTCTGTTTCTTACCCCCTCTCCTGATTAACAATTGCATATGTGCTCCTATTTTATTTGGTAATCCTTACCAAATTTTTAAACTAGTAAATGCATAAGGCAGCTGCATGCATAGATAATAATTGCAGGCACATTAATTCAAAACTTCAGCACTTTTATTAGAGCAGTGAAATGCTGCAATATGTCTGGTATATCCTGCAATGTGTGTTGTTTACAATTATATATGTTATTTGTAATTATCTATATCGGCATTGTTCAATGTTTTGCACATTGTTACATGCATGGTTTTATGCTTTTACGGTGATTTTTGATTAGGTGACTTTGATTTTTAGTTTCAAACCTGAATAGTTAACCTGGAGATACGATTAATAACTGTGGTTAAAAGTGTGTTTCCACTTGAGAGAAACTCTCGAGTTGCTCTCTATAGCTGTTCTCAATGCAGCACGTGCAAAAATTCGCGTGGACACGTATAAGCCATGGGCCCTATTCTACAAAGTATGAGCTTGTACTTGTAGGTGTATGGAGTGATACTTGTACAAAAAGTACAAGTTGTTGTGTTTCACAGATAATATTTGTACAATTGTAATTTGTTAGATCATACCTTACAAGTTACGAGCAAATCTTGTCAGTTTACAAGTGTTCTGTTCCACAAAGGTATTGCTATTAGCAAATTGCTCGTAACTTGTAGTGAATTTGTTATAGGTAATTGATTACTTGTAAATTAAATATATGACAGCATTTGGAACAGGAATAGAACGTTTTTAATTGAATAAACATGTGGTACATTGACAGTGAAGAGCACTTTTATCTGTTTTTGACAAATTTCTGCTAATTTTACCAAAAATTATGCCCTTTCGGGCCTTTCTAGCTTCAATAGCACAGAGAAGAAGCATTTTATTTTCTCGAGACGCCATTTTCTTTTCACCTTAGACTTGTACTTTTGTGTCATCTCTTGTACACAATTACTAATAATTTACAATTTGATGAGATTATTGGTAGAATGCCATACTACAACTCCATAATTAACAACTCCATATAATTGTAAATACTTGTACATTTTTGTGGAATAGGGCCCTGGCCTCGCAGCTATCACGATGCTTATGTTTAGGGGTGTTTTTTTGGAATAGATGTGACGAGTAACTCGCGAGAGTTAATCTCACGTGGAAATGCACCTTAAGGCTGCGAAAATTTAAAAAAATCTAAACAACTGAGGTGCATTAAGCCTGAGTCAATTATGGAGATGGAAAGATCATGGAGTGGGGATGCTTTTCAGATTATGAAGCAGGATTTCTGGAAATATGACGAAAATTACCGATACCACTGAAATGGATATACCAACATGACTTTGTGGTCCCTTTAATTGTCCTCTATCATTTTAGTTTAATTCTTTAAATAAGTTTCAATTGACTAAAAGCGTTTTGGATTTATTTCATTTAAGTAAATTTGAGATGTTGCATTATACGATAAATTACTGTATGAGAGTATGGGATTCCGGGGCACAGTGGTACAACGTCTTTATTAAATCAGGTTTTATCAGCAACTCAATGCTTTTGATCTGCAAAGAAGCTGTATGCAGCACTCTTACATTAACCAAAATATCTGCGATCTGACCCGAAGTACAGAAGAAAATATTTGCAGTTAGTTTTTGTTCTTGAAAAGTAGGGGAAGGTGGGGCAGAACGGGGTAGTGAGGCACAACGGGGTACCGGGTCTATTTGTCTAGCAAGTGCTGCAAA
>JAQGBW010005451.1:0-11984 GCA_034698625.1 Julus scanicus
CGTTTTGTAAAATGACTGATTAGGTCAGTCATTTTACAAATTGGCTAGCTTGACACATTGACTGTAGCATATATATACTGTTATCAATTGTGTGACGTATTGTATGCAATACTTCCGTTACAATACTAGCTGTGTTACAATGAACTCTAAAAACTGTGAATGAATAACCTCAAGAACATTATATAGTATTATATATTTGGACAATAAAATTCATATTTCAGTCAAAAGAAATTCATTTATCAATGTGGGTCAGGACATTTTCTCACATTTATATCTTTTTATCATATGTTATATTAGTCTGCAGAAATTATACAAGTATTTACCAGATTTTTTACATAACTGGTTATAGTTAGGATAATTTACAATTGGGAACAAACAACAGTTTTCAGACTAAACTTATCTGGAAAAAAATTCTGAAAAGATTTTGTGATACACAAATTTGTGTTATAAATATCATTAGTTTCACCCTGTCTTTCAGCAACTTTCACGAAAACATAAAAATATGGGTTTTTAAAAAAAAAAAAAATTTTAATATTTAATGCATGGTGTCCTAAATTTATCATACACTGTGAATACTGGAAATTTCTCAACATAAATACAATAACTAAACAAGGAAATTTAGAATTTGCAAAACTATATATTGCAACTTTGTATTCAGTAAAACTTCATGTGTTTCAATGCTACATTAGAACCTGTCTAAAAGCATATTTTTCACCGATCTCAAGCATATGCAATTATACAGGTTCTACTGTACACTAACTAATTTCTTAAATTTGATAAAAGTTGTAAATATAAATGTTGCACATCATGTATCCATAAAAAATGTCCAAAACTTTTCAATAAGTCTTTTTCTGGTTCATCTTCAGGACCAATTGGTGGCACATGGTTGGACCATACAAATATTGTGGCCCATCCGGATTTTGACCGTACAGTACAACCTGTCTAAAAGCATACTCTTGGGACTGGTGAAAAATATGCATTTAGACAGCTAATGCCTTTAGACAGGTTCATTTATACACTCGGTTCCCAAGTCGGGACCGTCACAATTTATGCTTTTAGAGAGGTTATTCATTTACATAGGATGCATTTAGACAGCTTCTACTCTATTCCAAAGTCGTCAGTTATCCAAACATCTTTCATCTTCTGGTAATATAAATATGTTTGAAAGTACCATAGAGCCTTTGATTCTGTGGTTAGTTTATGAAAGAAATACAAACAAATTTCTCCGCAGATTTTCCCCACCAAGTTTTTCCTGGTTCTTTTAGTAGCGTTTTGGGGAGAATTCCGACAAAGCTTAGCAACAGCTGGCAAAACTCAGGCAAATTAATAGGCTCAAAATGCGTTTAGTAAAACTATTTAAAACGGCGGGGAACTCTGCAAGTATTCGGCCATGAAAATCCCTATTCTGGAGGACAGGGGAGAGAAGTTAAACTATGTTATAGTCTTCTGGAAGGTGAAACTCCTTTTTTGAATGAGTAATTTGTTGGAAACGTTTAAGAAAATATGTGCACAAAATCGTAACACTGCGGGTTCTCTAAAAAGAATTTACGAAATATTTTCTTGAGTTGCAGCCTATAGAGAATGCCAAATAAACATCTGAAGCAGTTTTAAAGTTTGAGCTGGGGAACGTGCTTCGAGTGCACATCACTTCTGGGTGTAATCTAATCAAATGTTTAAAACTGAAGATGATTACTTTACAAGATGCATAAGTGCAGCGCAACAGAAATAGCAAGACATGTTTTTTTCTATGTTTCTTTAACTTTTGATGTAGTATGAAGAAGTTGATGCTTCACTCTTATTTTTTTGTGGTGCAGCTGCGTTGAAAAATTTTGACAAAATCTCTGGAATTCAATCTGAAAGTATAAGTACATTGACAGGAATATCGTGTAAGTTATAGCTAATATTGTTCTAAACGGCAGTGTTTTTCAACCAATGTGCCGTGAAGGGTCTACAAGTGTGCAGCGGAAGTTTATGGAAGGGTCAAAGTTCTAGTTAATGCAGGTACTCGAGTATCTCCTTGTTGAAATAACCAGATACTTAAGTATTGGCCAACTTGGTTTCTGATTGAACAATTTTTCTCTGACTTAACGTCGCCAAGCTACTTTTATCCAAGTTAGATTATCTTATTTTACCCATTCGCAAACGTATCTGAGAACAACTGTACAAGTGCTAATTGGCAAGTAAAAATATTGTTTCACTTTTGCCAGTTAACTTTAAATAATTTTAGCCAAATTGTCAAAATATAAAAGAGAAATTGCACTTTTGCATTAAAAGTGTGATTTTTCTGCTCTAAAAATGCAATTTTGTGTATCAAAAGTCCGATTTGTTTTAGTTAATAGCACGATTTTTAAGGTAAAAACGCAATTTTTCTATATTTAAAGTGCGATATTTCTTAAGTTGGGTTTCCACTGAAGGGTAACATGGGGCAACAATGCTGAGGCAACATAGTTTGCTGAAACAAATAATGAATAATAGTTTGAATACCGTGATGTCCGAACAAAATTATGAGGTTTTTTTTTGTTGCCAGAACCATGGTTTTGGCAACATTTCGCAGAAGTTGCTATATTACTGCGCATGCTCAGCCATGTGCAACCAAATTCGGACCTGAATGCTTGGTAGAAGCGCCATAACCTGGACACATTTGCTCAGCTTTTCTGTCAACTTTTGGTGGAGACACCTTAGCATTCAGCAACATTTTTATGTATTTATGGTTTCAGGTTTGTCTTTGAGTGTTTGTATGTTTGGGGTTTGCATGTTACCTTCAGTGGAGACCCAACTTTAGGCAAAATTACACTAATGTTGCCCTGCATAATATTGGCGATCCTAAATATATGGCCAAAATAGTCCACCCCAAGACTCTGGAACCCTACCCCCTCCAAAGTGTGATAAGGCCTTGCTCGTACATATCTCCAAAAACAGTTTTTTTATTTGCCTCATCTCACCAGAGATGTTTAACAACTGTTTACCTGCGATATAACAACATCATCGCCAACTCGTTAATCCCTCATTCCTCAGTTGCCACATTTCGTCAGTTTCATTAGTTCTCCAGGGGCCTGCAGAATGATCCCCGATGGATGCACCAATAGTAAAAATAACTTTTTTGTGGCCCCGTCCTCTGATGGCTTGCTGATGGCGTCTTCCCTATTTGCTAACTACTTTGGCAAATCGCTGAGAGAAATGATCAGCACTTGACATAAATCATTGAGTGGCTGTATTCATGGCTGAAATTCCTGACAGGTCCAGATAGCAGCTTATCACTGATTTCAAGGATTTATGGACCGGAGCCAAGAGTCCATCACACCCACAATAAATAAACAAATGCAATGAGAGGTGCGAGCCCCTGGTCTCTAGGAGATTCCTTATGAAACCTTCCGTTCCTTAGTCACCACGTGCTTGTTTGCTCTGTGGTGATAACCCCGGCAGTGTGACACATGTTCACCCCCGTGTATACATTATCGCCCACGGAAATGTCGCCATGGGTGGAGAACCCGCGTCGCTTAATTTAAATAAAGTGTAAAATGAAATATGACACTCTTTTTATCGGTGTCAGAAACCGCTATGTTAGAATAGTTTCTAAACAAACAATATTTTAGTTTTTCATTTTTCAACCCTGTGCTCGTGTTTCAGTTTAACACCACCTAGCGGCGTGCGGATCTAACATTTTTTCCAAGATGGCCGCTGTTAATAGGAAAAATCAAAAAACCTATTAAAAAAAAATGCTGTACATAGTTTATGACATTTTTAAAAATATTGTGCTAATCAGTCGTGCAGGCGGTACTTGAAAATGTAAGGAATGATATATTGAATTCCTTGAACTTTTATTGGATACACTGCATAAAAAATTAGAGTCTGTACATATATATGACATTTGTTTCTAAATAGTCATATTATGCCAATATAATCTATGACCAAATGTGTCCAATATATGACACATCCGAGTATATGTTCATATTTCTCCGCGGTCATTATCTGTAGTCTATCTGCAGTCCAGATCAAAGGTAAAAAATGTTGCCACTTAACTGCGCATGCTCAGCCATATAAGTATAGTGTATATACAGCCTTGGTAGAAGCGCCATAAACCGGACGCGTTTGTTGGCTGATTCTGTCAACTATTTTATGGAAACAGGTCAGCATTCATCAACATGTTGACGAAATACATTGTTTCAGGTTTGTCTTGAGTACAAACAGCTGGCAAAACTCAGGCAAATTAATAGGCTCAAAATGCGGTTTAGTAAAACTATTTAAAACGGCGGGGAACTCTGCCAGTATTCGGCCATGAAAATCCCTATTCGGGAGGACAGGGGAGAGAAGTTAAACTATGTTATAGTCTTCTGGAAGGTGAAACTCCTTTTTTGAATGAGTAATTTGTTGGAAACGTTTAAGAAAATATGTGCACAAAATCGTAACACTGCGGGTTCTCTAAAAAGAATTTACGAAATATTTTCTTGAGTTGCAGCCTATAGAGAATGCCAAATAAACATCTGAAGCAGTTTAAAAGTTTGAGCTGGGGAACGTGCTTCGAGCTTGAGTTGTCTTGAGCCAGTATGTTTGGTGTTTCGATGTTTTATGTTGAATGTTGATTGCAGTGGAGACCCAGATATAAAAATACATACTTGTGCTTTCATATTTGTCCATATGGATTCACTTTCTGTAGTGTCAATATACATTATACAGTATATGTATTGTATTTACTGTATATTCATATTCATACAAGTACAGTTTCACAAGTACATACTTGAATTTTTAGAAATAGTTTGTGTATGATTTCTGTACCGATAAGGAAACTTTGTTAATACTTAAATTAAGGCTTTTGTCTACAAATAAGCTAATGTACGACATAATAAATAATTAATTGGAAGCTTAATGAAATTCATAATATTACTTGACATTATTAGGTGGGATTAATTTATTTCACACTCCGAACACGGAAGCACATCGACCCCGTTTCCATGAATGATATTAAAATCTAAACATGCATAAACAGCCATATCAGTAATTAACATAAAAACACCCTTTTTCATCCATGATATCGAGGCAAAAACACCATAAATAACGGAGTTGTGCATGCATAAACGAGTTATTAACACTATTGTAAAAGACTGAAATACAAGTTTTGATATCTCTTAAATCCGAATATTTAAAAAGTCCCATTATGACGCCTCTGATGTCCACAGCTCATGATATGACGCCAAACTTGTAAGCATGGACGTTTTAATTTTTTTAAATCATGGCTTTCGTAACATGTTGACATCGTGGCACGGTTTATTTGGTGTGGGAGTTAGTATGAGGTGTTTGAAGTGTGCCAGAACTGTGTCACAAGTTCAGTAATAAGAAATGATGAATCCTTGTATTCGTAGTACTCTTGTGACGTCACACGCTTGAGGGAAGTGTAGTCTCTGACGTTTAGAACATATTTTTGTTATTGTTTTAATCCTCATAACGTGACCGTTAATCGTTATCATGGTATCTACGATATCTGATCGAGCAATTATCCGATTTAGCAATTATTGTGTTAGAAATATCATTGTAGTAATGATATTTTAACTACAACCCAAACATACACTGTGAGTCATAAAAAAGTAGAACCTAATAAAAAAAAATCACAACTTCGTGAAAAATGTTTCGATTTAAATGAAATTTAGCACATGCATAGAACAATAGTGTTGGAACAAAAGTGAATTATAAAATGTGCTCAAAATGTTTCCCGGTGGCCTTTACACAAGCCAGGAGTCTATCGCGCCATTCTTTGATTGACGAATCGATTATACGCTAGTTGAGCAGACTGAACAGACCCTGGTGAAAAAAACAATAGAAACCAATAGAGATTTCTATTGGTTTCTATTATTATTTTGACACTTTATTGGTTTTAATTGTTTTCTTTGGTTCCTGTATTGGCTTCTAATGACTTCTATTGACTTCTATGGTTTAGCTGCATTGACTGAACAATAGAAAACCATTGAAAACAATTGAAACCAACGTTCCAAATAATAATAGAAATCTCTATTGTTTTTTTCAACAGGGGATATTAAATGAAATGCTTGCTTTTAATATATCGTAACGCAATAAAGACTTTTAGACGATCATCGATTGCTTTAAGGAGTTTCTGGCACTCAACTTAAAATTATTGACAGTTTTCAATCTCATTTCAATCGATTTTTCGTTTATGCAAATGTAATTAAAGGTACTATATTGCATAACATTATTTGAGATACAAATGCTTACTATTCAGCATTTGAAGTTACTTTACCTTATAGAATTTAAAGACAAGTGTATGAACAGCTCACGATATAAGTAATTGAATTCCATTCTTTTACCAACTCTGAATTTCTTGAATTCAGAGAATCTTTGTATGTGGAAATGTTGTAACTGCTGGCCTTCGAGTTTTTTGGCAATTGATATAGTAAGTTCTGGATGATGTTATAAACTGTATTTTAAGGCTTTGTTTCTTGTAATTTGGCGAATACTTATTGAATAACGTCATTATGTAATGTTAAAATACATTTTTACAGTTCCTGATCAAACTGCTTTTCTGTGAGTCACCTTTTCTCCAAAATGAGAAATGATGGAATGCAACAAAAAATAAATGCCATAATTGTATTTGAAGATAAGCCTGCTTAACATTTTCATTTCATGTCTGGGGTTTCAATTGCCATTTTGTTCTGAACAGTTTTTTCGATCTGAAATTAGCTTAAAACAAATAACAGGGCAGTACTCTGCACTCCTCTTGATTATCACCGCATATTGCTGTTTCTTGGTATTTCAATTTTCCTGATTATTACCAGTTTATGAAAATTCGTGGAAAGGAAAATGTAAATTTGGTAAAGCGCTAAGATAAATCAAGCGGTAAAATGCAATATAAACACGAGGTTGCTTTGCAACAATCATGAGCTCTCAAAAATATGGGCAGTTAAGCAGTTGAACAAATTGATATCCGAGATGTCAAGTTTTTTAAAAAAAAAGTATATATAGTGGGTTGAGCATGATACACAAAGTATAACGTCACGTGGTGTAAGTTGTCATCTTTTATATTCGCTTGCTCATGCAAGTAAAGCTCCAGTCAGACTTAATAAAATGCCATCAACTGAAAGTAACATGCGTAACAATGTAATATTTTCCATAAATGGAAGTAAACATGACCATAAAATAACTATTATTGGTAAAATTATTTATATGACACATGTATATTGGAATACAGCAATGGGAATTGCGCATATATGGACATAATAAATTTGACAGGTATGGACATACAGAGTGGCCACAAAAAAAGAGAAACCTTTTTCATAAATTCGTAACTTTTTTGTTTTTTAATCAAAGTAAATCCAATTTTGCACAAATATAGGCAACAATCGTACGAACAAAACCGCCATTTCAATTTGTACTCAAAGTGTCCTCCATATCCGGTGCCATGAGACTTGCCATGAGCATGGCATAAGACTTATCAAAGTTATCAAAGTTGGTTAATTGGCAAATCTGGTCGTATAATTTCGCAACACGTTTACAATTTCTGAACATACCATGTATGTACGTGTGTATCAAAATATATGTCGGTATTGTCACGAATCATAGTTTAGTGAAGGTACATGTAGTGTCACATGTCTTACCTGTTGCCTATCAATGCGAAATATCTGTAATCCTGAATCGAAGCACTTGAAATCCATTTTGAACTTATAAACTTTCCGTCGACTGAATTCCCCGACCATGTTGAAAGCAGTAATATTTTTCATAAATTCGACAACACCACTTTGGGACAAAGAAAATATGAACAGTTTGTGTTTATCAGGTAGCTAAATGTCGATGCACCTTTATGTTCTCCGTGGGCAGACCAGACTACTGGTTTCTGCAAAAATATCTGTTTATTGTTGAAAAATCCTCCTATCATGGACACTAGTGAACACCTCTATTGGAAGATTAATTATATTTAGTCTGATAAGATAACAGAGCTGATAATGGGTAGCACTATAAAGGTGGGATTATGATAGAATTCCACGATTTTTTCTTTATCCGGAAAGGGTAAGTCTTTCTTCTTAAATGTAGGGATGATCATGTTACCATTAAACTTGAAATTAGGGATGTAAAAATATGATTTGCAATGCAAGTTTGTTGCAAAATTCTTCAGTGATCATGTTACCATTGAAGTTGAGATTGGTGATGCAAAATGATGATTTGCAAAATAAGATTGTTGCAAAATTCTTTGAATTTTACAGTGTCTAACTTCCTTTTCAAAAAAGGGTTAGTTACTAACATATTGATTTTACTCCCCAACAGGTGATATTTCACCAGTTCTTTTGCAAACGAACACCAGTATTCAAATAAGCCATAAATTTAAAAAAGCAAATATATGTATGGTATTGAGTTACGATCAAACCGCATGGAATCCACGACACGCCATGTTAAATATTGAAATAAAGGCGAGGGAAATGGATGGTAAACTATCAGTATTGATAAGAGAGGCCTGCATAAATAGCAGCGCCATCTGTGATGCATTCTACACAACTGCATGATTAACTGAAAATTTAATGATAGTTTTTCATAAAAGACTGGGTGTCCGCTTTCCCGATGACAACATTAGACAATATGTTACAAAATGTGAATGTCATTTTATAAGCTTTTAATACAGTTTTGGTATTTTTTGAAAATTTTATTTATTTGTTATAAAAAATGAAATGATAAGACTTGTACAGTATTTGTGGGTGGGTCCCCTTTACATCTAGGTCCTTTCTAAATGCATCCTGTGCAAATGAATAACCTCTCCAAAAGCATAAAATGGACCGGTCCAGGCTTGGTAACCTGTATAAATGCATAACCTGTCTGAAAGAATATTCTTCATCGGTCCCAAGCGTATGTTTTTAGACACCCTGGTGAAAAAAACTATTGTTTTCTATTGTTATTTGGAACGTTGTTCTCTATTGGTATCAATAGAAAATTTCTATTGGTTTTATTCGTTTCAATTGTTTTCTATGGTTTTCAATTGTTCAGTCTATACAGCTAAACCATAGAAGTCAATAGAAGCCAATACATGAACCATAGAAAACAATTAATATCAATAAAGTGTCCAAATAACAATAGAAACCAATAGAAATCTCTATTGGTTTCTATTGTTTTTTTCCACCATGGCAGGTTCTACTGCAACCAATATTTTTAAACCCAATCTGCCACCAATAATAAAAAGCTAATTGAGATATAACTCAAACATTCATTGGCAGCCATCTGACTGAATTTCTACTATTTTGGATTAGTTAAAGCACCAGAAAACTGTCCCTAAATTTTGGACAGATGTTTAAAAAAACGTCTACTAATTGCCTGTTTGGAACGTTGAAATAAAGTGCCATGTGTGGGGTGTTGCTCAACACGTTAAGGGTTGGTTGAGAACCCCGGCTGGAACAAAAAAATGTCGGCTAAACAATGAGAACAGCTTGAAGTTGCTCAAGTTGGAAAACAGAAGAACGCCAAAGAAACAGGGTCTACGACATTGGCATGCTAATTCTAAAATCGTGATGTTGAAAAAAGAAAGAATGCAGTTTAGACTGGATACAAGAAGCAAAATTTATGGACAGCTCTCATGGTTTACCTTTTACTATGGGAGTAATTGCGTTTTTTAACTATTTTTGTTGTTGTTGTAAATGTACCAAACTCTGGCATTACTTAATTTGTAATTTGAAATATTTTAGTATTTGACAGTAACTTAATGCGACAGTGAAACCTTATTTTTAATGGGTGATTAAATTGGTGTTAGGCGACACCCGCTGTAATAGGACTTAATTTATAGTTGTTGACTTAAAGATATCGTAAATAAGTACGAAATGATAAGCAAATGTCTACTGTGTCTAGATAACTTTGTGACCGTATATACATATATGTAATAATCAGGGTTTTGAAATGTATGAGGTGCACTTAATTCGTACAATTGCAATTTGATAATAAACCAGGTTTCATTGACTGCATCAATAGAATAATCTTGAATTTATTCCCTTAAATGTCTGCTATAGTTTACTTGTTACGCCATAGACTAGTTTAGCCTTAATTGGTGATTTGACACTTGATTATCAACTAGTTTTACTAGCTTGTCAAACATTGTCAAATTTGTAAATCCCGTTAAAGGTGTTTTTCCATTTGAGATTAACTCTCGATAGCTAATCTCAAAATTCGAACACAGTTCATATTTCGCGAGCTACAGTCGGAGAGAGTCAGGATCACGTGTCCATGAGACGGCTCTCGGATAGTTGCTCGCCACGGTCGGTGAGCATCTCGAGAGTTTCTGTAGCAAGAATTTTCTATAATATTTTAAAAAGTTTGTTTTTGTGTCACAAAATGTAATTTTTTTCTTAGAAATATCCACCTGAATATTTTGTTGCAGATATTCATTCTACCTGTTGCTATTTAATACATACATAGTATATATTATTGCAAAATGAATAGATGGAAAATCTCCAGATGGGGTAAACTGAGACAACTGATTTGAATGACCCCTCTTAAGATTTGTTTAAAAACTTATAATTACAAAGAATTTGTGGACACCCTGTATGTTAGTTCCAAGTGCAGGGTGCGTAGAACCCCACGCGCACGTGAGGTAAACACCAAGGCAGGACATTTAAAAAGTAAACACTACGTTAAATACGTGTTATGAAATTCAAATGTGGCAACATTTTGTTGACGAATTCCAATTTGTAAAACCAAAATTGAAAGTCAATGGACTAATTCTAGTACGCCGTAGTTAAATGCATAATTCATTTGCGGAGTAGTCGAGTGTCCTAATATGGAGTCTTGGTGCGTGGACTTTGTGAACACCTGGATCATGAAGGCCACCTCAGGGTGACACCAGCGCGAATACCTTGAAGGGGGTGCCTTGTTTTTTCTTGATTTTTTTGGAAGTTTGCTAGGCTAGTTCAGTTTGCTAATTTGTGGTTTCTGCGTCCGTGATATCAACGCAATCTGGGCAACACTCATCTGCGCGATCTTGGTGGAATTGTCGAAAACTCGCGAGGCCGCGAATGTGGAGCGTGGCCATTTATGGTTCAATTATTACCGGCCCACCCAATTTAACTGATAAATTGTGTTGTGTCCCCCACAAGATCAACATGGCTTCATTAGCGACCAGACAAATAAATAGGTAATTAAAAGGGTCTGGCACGAAGCCGGTTCAAATTTTACGTTATATTACATAGGTATGCATATACATATATACATGAACTTTCCAAATGTTATTTATACAATATACTACTATCCATGTACTATTCCTATTACATTCCAGTCATGCTAAACATCACCTTCCCCCTCATAGACGTCCTTAATTTTATTTAAAGTAGGGTTTTCCAGAAAATGTGTTGGAACATACAAAGGCCCATCCTATAAATTTCCAAGCTACCAATTCCACGACATGTTTCCAGACTTATCTGATTAACGGAAATTTCATGACCTATAATAAGGGAAATTCCATCATAAAATGTTTAACACAAAGGTAGGCGTAATTCCAGACTTCCCCGAGGTTTTAAAACTTCAAGTACGGTTGGGACTGGGGACACATTTTTTTCTAGTGTCCCTTTCACTGATCTTTAAAACTTAATGAAATAAAAAAACAAAAACTGAAAGAAACCATCATTAGTGGTTTTCCATAATGGCATCCATTTTCTTTCTCCCCCTCCCTTCTCTTATCCACAAATTGTCCACAGAAAAATCTGGAAAAAATGTCATGGAATTGGTAGCGAGTAGTGCTTGGAAATTTATAGGATGTGTTTTTGTATGTTCCAACAAATTTTCCGGACACCCTACTTTTCAAAAAATATTAAGGACGTCTATTAGGAGGGGGTCAATTGTTATTGTTTGAATGTTCATATCATTTGTTTTCGAATCTGACTTTTCTAGATTTAAAAAAATAGGTGAATGGCAAAGGTCAAAAGCAATATATACAGGGGCTCAAAGCCAAAATGATACACCTGCATTCAACGGCTGTGTACACTGGGGAAAATCTATTTTTACAAGAAAATACT